>JAODAL010031998.1:0-47630 GCA_025379985.1 Phyllomedusa bahiana | reverse complement strand
AAAAAAAAAAAAAAAAATAAATTTAAAATTTTGCGCTGGCGGGGTGACACACACTGTGTCAATTGTGCCACTGTCTGACCTCTGCTGTCGTGGGCTGCCGGACCAAACACACTGTGTCATTGTCCATCTGTGGCCTCACTCCGTTTGCCACCCAAATGCCCATTGGCCACTCTTGACTCATCTGCTGGCTCCGCCGTCCCCCTCCACACTCTGTCATGAGTTGCCACCTGAGCCCTCAGCTTTTCCAGCTGTCGCTCGCATGACTTATCAGGCAAATTCCCCCTTCAGTTTTTTGGTCAGTTTTGCCTCATTAAGTCCCCAGGAATTTTATAGTGAAGGATTCTATAGAGCGGCGGCAGTCATGTGCGTGTTATACTAAAACACAAATTGTATAAGACCAAACCAAGCTCCCTCTGATATTTAACATGGCACAAGTTCTACAGCACCTGCAGCTCTGTGCAGCCTGGAAATAGCTGTTTTTTAACGTGATTCGTGCCGAAGTAATTCGGAACGAAGTTATTTTTTTGCCGAGAAATTCGGCGAAGTGAACGAAACGAATTTCGGGAAATTCACCCATCTCTAATGGCAGTATTTCTGAAACTGCAAAGTTTGTGAACTGTTCATGTTGCTGTTGTGAAAGTGTACTGTGAAAGTATAGGGCCGGAGCCTGGGGCGGAGCCTGTAGGGGGAGGCCCTGCATGACCGGGAACCCTGGCGCAGCATAGGGGGCGCAACGCAACATGTGGGGGGAGCGGGTATAAGTACCGCGGCCAGCATGTCGCACGAGCAGACGCACGGTCAGCAGAGTCAAGTCCCAACCACCCTCCCGGTATTGTCGTGGTTTCGGTGGGATGATTCCTTAGTCTGTTTTGAGGGGGCTTTGGAATATTGGTGCGGTTTTTGTTGTCGCAGTGGCTTTGGTGGGTCGGGTGCCTTGGAGAGGATGAACTTTTTGGTGAGGGATGGTCTGGTGAAGGTGGTGGGCTCTTCAGGGCTGGGTCCTTGTGAGCAGGTGAAGTCTTGGTAGCCGGCTGAGGCAGCTTATGGTGCCCTTGAGTCAAAGGTGATGGCTGAGGGTAATGCAGCGAAGAGATCGATGGACGGTTCGCCAGACCACAGGATGGCTCCAAAGGCCTCTCCCCCATTGGTTTCTCTTCACGGGTGTGTGTTCGTTCCCGGGTTGGGGTGTGTTTCGAAGGAGTTCTTATTGGATGGTTATTAATGTTTTTTGTATATGTTAATAAAACGGCTGCTGTGGCCAATTCATCCAACCTGTCTCCAAGTGATTATTTGAAAGAGGAAATTTTGGGTAAGGTTGGGTTGTGGTCATGGAGCGTGCGGGGTTAGGGTTTGCTCAGGATCAAGACAAATGACACCACTGTGAATAAGAAGTGTGGAAACTGCGGAGCTCCCTGTGCTATTAATGTGGAAGATAAATGTTGGCTATGCCGGTGTGCAAGGGTGATCCGACACGCTGCAGTGGATCAGCTCATGGACAAAATGAATAAAAGGGCTACCTGACGTGTGTCTAAAACAACAATTCAGTAAGCCCTACTGCATGTATGGCTTTGTAGCAGACAGATGGTCGCTGAACTCCTGATAATGAAGTTGTGTTAGCTTAAAAGGCATCCATTTTTCATAGCACTATGGGAATTGGACCTCTGCTGATTGCAAAAGATTGTCTTCTCCAATGAGTCACATTTTCTGCATTGAGTGGATGGACTTTGGCATATCAGGTGAGAAACATCAGAGAACAAATCCCCTGCAACCATTGCTGGAAGAACACAAGCTGATGGTGGCAGCATTATGGTCTGGGGAATATTTTTGTTGTATTTTCTAGGCCCAAGCATCCATGGGGAAGGCACTCTTAACTAATTTGGGTATAAATCCAATTCATGAGGATTATGTACACCCCTAAATGCGGTCTGTTGTCTTCTCTGGGTGCATGTGATTTTTCAGTTTGACAATGGAACATGTCACACAGTTAGAAATCTCCAACATTGGTTGGAAGAGAAAGACTAAGTCTTCCATGCCCTACCCTGGCCCCTTAATTTGCCAGATCTACTTTGATAATGGTGTTGCCTCTATGTATCCCCCCACACACCCTCCAGCAGCTGTGGGATGCAGTCAGCATGACCCCAGATACCTTGGACAACCTACCTCGACCTTACAGATTCACTCCCAGCCTATCTAGCTGCTGTCCATTCTGCGCACAGAAGTTACTCTGGATATTAACTAGTGGTCATAATAAAGTAACTGTGTACATCCAATAGAATGAAATAACTGCACTGGAGCACCCAGTCATACTCTAGAGCCTGTAATATCAATGACAAAAACAAACCAGCAAGGTTAAAAATGAGAATACTTTTCAAAGCACCTCAATGTACGACAGGTACAAAAATATAAAGTTAAAGCCGTGTTCCAAAGGTTGAAAAAGCTTGTTCGTCTGTTGGGGCATGATTAAATATAGAAGAAAAGAATCATACTTACATCCCACACTCTCCTATTCACTCCCCGCAGCCGTCCCATTCATCCCGGCTGTAGCTGTGAACATTTATTGGTCATGTGCCAGGTACAGCCAATCACAGGCCACAAGATCACGTGCACATGACCGCTGCAGCCTGTGATTGGTTGCACTTGTCACGTAAATGATAACCGTTTACAGCTACAGTCGGGATAAAAGGGGCAACAGCCTGGATGGGACAAGAGCATCCAGGAGATAAATATGAACCTTTCCTTCTATTTATAATCATGCCACGATGGACGAACGAGCTTTTTCAACTCTCGGAACATCCTATAATGTTTGTTTGTTGTATACGAACCATCAGAGTCCATTAACTTCCAGCAGCTGACATCTGGTGGGATTCTGCATTTTAAGGGGTGCAAGTGCAATGACTGTATATTATGAGAAATAAATAACTTTATCTATTTGAGCTACTGATACTGTATGTGAAAATACACAATTATATATTTTTCACAGGTCTAATGAACAGAGATGCAGATTCCATTTACAATAACTGTGTTGATAACATTACTCATTTTTCTGGAACTGGCACATCAACATGCATAGCCGCCAATAGGATATCATACTGCTTCAATCTGACCGGACCGTCTCTGTCGATCGACACGGCTTGTTCCTCTTCTCTTGTTGCCTTACATTATGCCTGCCAATCCATCAGACAAGGTATGAAATAAGAATAACCTGTGTGCACTTAGATTCTAACTATTCTTTCAATATAAAAGGAATATAGATGAATATGTTCTGCTTTTTCATCTACAGTATAACTTCTCTGTCAGTGTTTAAACGGGTTGTCTGCGTATATTTAATACAATATTTTGAGGATACTGGTGCTGTGATAAAATAGAAAAGCTTATACTCACCTCTCATCTCACTTTGGCTCCAGGGCTACAGCTGTCCATTGTGTCTATGGGTCTTCTTTTTACTTCTATCACTGCTGCAGCTACTGTTCGACCTTTCACTGAACGGTGATGAACAGTGATGTCAGGCAATAACACATGACAATTGCACCAATATCCTCATAAAATTAAATTAAATTTAACTGGAAAACCCTTTAACAATTAATAGAGTCCATGTTACATAGTTACATAGTTAATACGGTTGAAAAAAACATATGTCCATCAAGTTCAACCAAGGATGGGGAAAATGTGGGTGAAAGGAGGGGGATTAGGAATTTAAGCCTAGTTTCATGCTGATCCCAGAGTTGCCATCAGACTGGATCTAGAATTTTATATGGCGACATACGTATTGATATTCTTTAGTTTCAGGAAGATATCTAAGCCTTTCTTGAAACTCCCAACTGTTCCTGCTGTGACCAGCTCCTCAGGCAGGCTATTCCACAGATTTACAGTTCTCACAGTGAAGAACGCTCTTCTCCTCTGGAGATTGAATCCTTTTTTCTCTAGCCGAAGGGAATGTCCCCTTATCTTTTGAGGGGGCTTTACATGAAATAATTTTTCCCCACACTTTTTGTAGGGACCGTTTATATATTTATATAAAATACTCATTTCCCCCCGAAGCCGTCTTTTCTCAAGATTAAATAAGTTCAATTCTACTAACCTCTCCTCATAACTAAGATGCTCCATTCCTCTTTTAAGTTTGGTTGCTCGCCTTTGCACTCTCTCTAGCTTCATTACATCTTTTCTATAGCCCAGAACTGAACAGCATATTCCAAGTGAGGTCGCACCAATGCTTTTTACAGCGGTAAAATCACATCCCTGTCCCGCAAGTCCATGCCTCTTTTAATACATGCCAATATCTTACTTGCCTTAGAGGCAGCTGATTGACATTGCATGCTATTCTGTAGTCTATGATCTACAAGAACGCCCAGATCTTTCACAACAAGTGATTCTCCCAGTTTTTCTCCTCCTAGGACATATGATGCCTGCAGATTATTTCTACCCAGATGCAGAACCTTACATTTATCCACATTGAACCCCATTTGCCAAGTGGATGCCCAAACACTCAGTGTTTCCAGGTCTATTTGCAATTTATGAACATCTTCCATAGATTGCACTGTACTATATAGCTTGGTGTCATCTGCAAAAATAGAAAGAGTGCTATTAATCCCCTCCATTATATCATTAATAAATACAGTGGGTACAAAAAGTATTCAGATTCCTTTACATGTTTCACTCTTTCTTTCATTGTAGCCATTTGGTAAGATCCAAAAAGTTAATTTTTTGGCTCATTAATGTACATTTTGCACCCCATCTTGAAAGAAAAAGAACATCATAAGTATTCAGACCCTATGCTCTGACACTCATATTTAACCATAATCCTCCTTGAGATAGTTCTACTCCTTCATTGGAGTCCAGCTGTGTTTAATTAAACTGATTGGACTTGATTAGGAAAGGCACACACTTGTCTAAATAAGAGCTCACAGCTCATAGTGCATGTCAGAGCAAATGAGAATCATGAGGTCTAAGGAACTGCCCAAGGAGCTCAGAGACAGAATTGTGGAAAGGCACAGATCTGGCCAAGGTTACAAAAGAATTTCTGCAGCAATCAAGTTTCCAAAGAGCACAGCGGCCTCCATAGTCCTAAAATGGAAGAAGTTTGGGACTACCACAACTCTTCCTCGACCTGGCTGTCCAGCCAAACTAAGCAATTGTGGGAAGAAGAGTCTTGGTGAGAGAGGTAAAGAAGAACCCCAAGATCACCGTGGCTGAGCTCCAGAGATGCAGTAGGGAGATGGGAGAAAGTTCCACAAAATCAACTATCACTGCAGCCTCCACCAGTCGGGGCTTTATGGCAGTGTGCTGATGGAAGCCTCTCCTCAGTGCAAGACATATGAAAGCTGCATACAGTTTGCAGGAAAACACATGAAAGACTCCCAGACTATGAGATGTATGAGTGGAGAAAAACAGGCACTGCTCCTCACCTGCCCAATACAATCCCAACAGTGAAACATGGTGGTGGCAGCATCACGCTATGGTTTTTCTTTCAGCTGCAGGGACAGGACGACTGGTTGCAATTGAAGGAAAGATAAATGCGGCCAAGTATAGAGATATTCTGGATGAAAACCTCTTCCAGACACTCTGGACCTTAGACTGGGCCAAAGGTTTTTCTTCCAACAAGACAGTGACAATAAGCACACAGCTAAAATAACAAAGCAGTGGCTTTGGAACAACTCTCTGACCATTCTTGACTGGCCCAGCCAGAGCCCTGACCTACACCCAATTGAGCATCTCTGGAGAAACTTGAAAATGGCTGTCCACCAACGTCCACCATCCAACCTGAGGGAACTGGAGAGGATCTGCAAGGAAGAATAGCAGAGGATCCCCAAATCCAGGTGTGAAAAACTTGTTGCATCATTCCCAAGAAGACTCTTGGCTGTATTAGCTCAAAAGGGGGTTTCTACTCAATACTGAGCAAAGGTTCTGAATACTTATGACCATGTGATATTTCAGTTTTTCTTGTTTAATAAATTTGCAAAAATATCTATGTTTCTGTTTTATTCCTTTCAAGATGGGGGGGTGGTACAGAGTGTACATTAATGAGCAAAAAATGAACTTTTTGGATCTTACTAAATGGCTGCAATGAAAGAAAGAGAGAAAAATGTAAAGGGATCTGAATACTTTCCGTACCCCCTGTACATTTAATAAAAGAGGACCCAATACTGAGCCCTGTGGCACACCACTCATAACCGGGGACCACTCAGAGTAGGAGTCATGTACCACCACTCTCTGAGTACGATCTGACAGACAGTTTTTAATCCAATTACACACCTTTAATTTTAACCCAATGGATTTTAATTTACCCAATAAACGTTTATGAGGGACAGTGTCAAATGCATTTGCAAAGTCTAAAAACTCATCTCTTCATAAAAACAGATCAGGTTGGTCTGACATCTTCTGTCCTTAGTAAAACCATGCTGGCAATCACTTATAATATTGTATTCTGTCACATATTCCTGTATATAGTCCCTTGTGAGCCTCTCAAACATTTTTCCCACAATAGATGTTAAACTTACTGGTCTTTAATTACCTGGGCAAGACTTGGAGCCTTTTTTGAAGATGGGAACCACATTTGCCTTGCGCCAATCTCCTGACACTATACCAGTCAGCAGAGAATTTCTAAATATCATATACAGGGGCACACCGATAACCAAGCTGATCTCCTTAAGAACTATTGGGTATATGCTACCAGGGCCTGGAGCCTTGTTCACATTCAGCTTATTCAAGTTGGCTTGGACCATTTCTACACTGAGCCAATCAATTATAGCAGATGATGTATTAACAGTACTGGCACCACCTACATCCGCACTGGGCCCGACCCCATCAACTACTTTCTCCTCGTTAGTATATACAGAGCTGAAGAATCTATCTAGTAGCTCTGCTTTCTCCTGATCCCCAGTGATCAGCTCCCCATTACTGTTATTTAAGGGTCCTACATGCTCTGACTTTGGCTTTTTGGCATTTGTATGTTTAAATGATTTCTTGGGGTTTACTTGCTGTCCTCAGTCACCTGCCTTTCATTTTGTATTTTAGCTGCTTTGATCACTTTTTTTTTTACAGTTTGGGGTACTTTGCATGAACGAAGTGTGCTTTTGATTGATAAAATGGCTGCGAGCACATGGCGTTACATGGGGCAAAGAACTCTGGGAGGAAGAAGGGCATAGCCTGCATGACATGTGCAGAGATTAACCCAATCGAGACTGGCGGGATTCTGTGACGTCACCGCACTATATAACCCGGGGCGCGATGCTGGCAGCTCACACTCCTCTCACTGTACTGATTAGGGAAGGTGCTGCCGAGGTTGCTTGTAATAGCTCTTACTGAAGAACTGATTTTTACACAGCGATTTTTGGGGGGTGTCTCAGCTTGTCTCAGAGACTGCTTTCTTAACGTTCTATTTCTAAATTTGTGGGTATTGGATCTGAAATCCGTGTGGGGTCCAGTGCAGCTGCATATACATTTTAATCTATCTCTCACAGACTTTGAATACCCAATGGGCATCTAAGCCTGTTCCTGTTGTATTAATTTAAAAAACAGCGTTTTCAATACAAATACCACTTAAATTTTTGGCCCTGCTCAATTGTTTTGCGCAATTTACATCCGGGTTAATTAAGCGTTGTTTGCTGCTGTGGTGACAAAAGAAACCGTCTTTTTCACCGCCAAAAAAATAAATTTTTCTTTAGCAGAATTCACAAGCGGAGGTTAATTCAATTTTTTCTCTTGTTGTGTAGCGTAAAAAACACGCCTTTTGTAACATGCTACAAGCTAGAGTTTTGTGGTTGCTCAATTGTTTGCCGCAATTTACATCCAGGGTTAATTAGCATTGTTTTGCTGCTTTGGTGACTAAAATAAACTGTCTTTCACCGCCAAAAAAATACATTTTTCCTGTAGCATAATTCACAAGCGAAGGTTAATTACAATTTTTTTCTTTGTTGTGTAGCGTAAAAAAACACGCCATTGTAAAAACGCTACAAAGCTAGTAGTTTGTGGTTGCTCAATTGTTTGGCGCAATTTATATCCAGGGTTAATTAAGCGTTGTTTTGCTGCTGTGGTGACTAAAAAAAACAGTTTTTCACCCCCAAAAAATACATTTTTCCGTAGCATAATTACAACGAAATTTAAATTTAAAAATTTTTTTCTTTTTTGTGTAGCTAAAAAAAACAGCCATTGTAACCCTACAAAGCTAGTTTTGGGTTGCTCAATTTTTGGGGCGCAATTTACACCCGGGGGTTATTAAGCTTTTTTTGGGTTTTGGGGGGTGAAAAAAATAAATCTTTCCCCCCCAAAAAAAACATTTTTCCTTAGCAAAATTTCACAAGCAATTTTTAATTACAATTTTTTCTCTTTTTGTAGCGTAAAAAACACGCCATTGAAACCGCTACAAAGCGGGGAGTTTGTGTTTGCTCAATTGTTTGGCGCAATTTCCCCCGGGGGGTTAAAAAACGTTTTTTTTGTTTGGGGTGACTCCAAGAAACCGTTTTTTTTAAAACCCCAAAAAAAAAATTTTTTCCTGTAGCATAATTCACAAGCGAAGTTAATTACAATTTTTTCTCTTGGGGGTTAGCGTAAAAAAACACGCCATTGAAAAGGCTAAAAAGTATATTTGGGGTTGCTCAATTTTTGGGTGAATTTACACCCAAAGGGTTAAATTTAAGCTTTTTTCTGCTGTGGGACTAAAATAAACCTTTCTTTCACCGCCAAAAAAACATTTTTCCTGTAGCATAATTCACGCAAAGGGTTTAAAAATACAATTTTTTCTTTTTTGTGTAGGTAAAATACATCCATTGTAACACGAACAAAGCTGGTAGTTTGGTGCTCAATTTTTTGCGCAATTTACACCCAAGGGGGGTTAAAAGAAAATTTTTGCATTGTACTCATAAAAGAAAATTTTCCTTTTTTCACCGCCACAAAAAAATTTGTAGCATAATTCATACCCGAAGGTTTAATTTTAACCCTGTTTGTGCTTTTACATTCATAAAAACACAGATTTTTTAAAATCCCCAATAAAATAAATTTTTTCCTCCCATCTTGGAGCGCAATTTTATCCAAGGGTTTACCCAACTTTTTTACGGGGTTCTTTTGGAGTCAAATACGGGTTGTATTATCATATACAAAATTTCATAAAACAGTGTCGAATTTTTTAAAACAAACTAGTCAACAAGAGGGGCAGGCTTTTCACCGGTGGCAGGGCCAAACATTCCGGGCAGGCCCAGTCGCCCAGAAGGGGACCGCAGCAGGGTCACCGGTGAGGCCACAACTGCCGGTTTTTATCGGCCGTGTGTACTACAACCCAAGGGTTTTGTTTGGTTGCTGGGCCCTCCATTTCCCCCAGATGACATCTGACAACCCCAGAGGAGTCGGGGGAAAAGCCAAAACAACCCTTTTTTGGCAGGGCCCGGGGGAGGGGTCAGCGGCCCTCACCTTCAACCCCCCTCTTCCCCATCCGGCCCTCACCAGGATTACATGTTTCGGGGCCCGCCCACCATATGGCGAGGATGAACAATTTGAGGAGGCATCAGCAGCTACTTGGCAGCGAAAAAGGGCCAATATCCCCCTTTTCTTGCAGTAGGCGGCAAAGTTAGATTTGAGGGCATGGGAGGCATTTGTGGATGTCACCTCTGCATACCAAGGGGTTTTTAGGACACGTGCGTTGAAAAAAAAATTGATGATATGTAGCCACCGCATTTTGGAAGCCGGTGAAGAAAGGGGCTTCATCTCGTCAGGAAAGGGGGCTCAGTTTGGGTTTTTCAGGCAGCGCGCACCCAGCAAGTGGTTGGTGGCCGGAGCAGCAGGGAACAGCAGTGAAAGGGGGGACCCAAAGGGGCCAGGGGGGTAAAAACCCCCCCGTCCCCGGGTCCAAGAAATGGGGCCACATGGACTCAGCAGGCAGCGGCACAGTATCACTCATGCGGACTTGGCGTAAAATCAGCTATTTGGGTGGGCAGTTCTTTGCTAAGACACCGGAGGAGCCGAATAGGGGTATTTAGAACGAAACAAAAAGTGAAGCGTGGCAAGAGCTAACTTTGGCACCACGGCCCTGCGTCAACACATCCGTCAATCCGGGGGCCCGGGGAGAAACTGGCTCAATGTGTTTGTCCATCCTGCCCCCAGAAAAAAAACCAGCAGCAGCAGCCCCAGTGCCCCAAACCCATTGCAGCCATCAACCCCCCACCTCCAGAAGGCGTTTCTCTTTGACATCATCTCCCGGGTCCAACCCCCGCTCCGCTACCATCGCCAGCATCGTTCAGTGGGGCATTGCAAAGAACAACATACTAAAACCTCCTAATGCAGACACTGTGCTCCCCAAGTTGTTGGTACTGCAGTCCCCCCTTTCCAAATGGGGGACCGCCCCACTCAGAGAAAAAATGGCTTGGGCGAGCCGAGATGGAGATTTTTCCACCCGAAATTTTCTTTCCCAAAAAGGCAGTACCACATTTATAAATATATAAAACAAAAGGGGCCAGTCATGACTTATGGGTTTTTTCCAAGGGGGACGCAGAGCGGACGTTGGAGCTGAAACTAGGGGCAGGCCCAAAGTATATTCCTTTACAGCCCCGGGGTAATGTGCTTCCTCCCAGGCACACCAGCAACTTGACAGGAGCCCCGTTTTCTCCTCCACGTTTTAAACTGCGCTGTTGGCCAAGCCCCGCCTCCTCCTCCCCACCACCACCCCCATCTCACCTCCACAAGTACTGCTCCATCATACCACATGTGGGGCACGGGGGTGTACGCATCACACCGCTTCCTTGAGAACGAATCAAAGGGGGGAACTGCTCCCGCATCATGCAGAAAAATCGAGTGTGGGTTTCTCCCGCCAACGCAAATCGAACCAGGTGACGGGCAATGGGGGGAACATGGGGTCCGCGCTGCACCCAGGAGGGGTGGGCCAGCCCCTCAGGCGCCCTGTTTTAATTTTTGAAAAGGGTTTCCCGAAGTCTTCCACAGTTTCAGGGAAATTTCCCGAAAGGCCAGGGAAAAGTGGGATGCACTTATCCATTCCTACAAAGCCAGGGAAAACCCCCTCGATTGCAGCAGCAAAAAAGGGCCTCCCCAACACACTCTGATATGCAGTTTTCCCCCTTTGGAATTCCAGCCTGCACTGTTGGACCGACTGTATAAAAAAGAAAGAAACCCTTAAAATTTTTTTTATGATCCAGGCGACAGGATACTCCCCTTTAAAACTTTTTATGTCACCATGGCACTCATGCATGACACCTGTCATTTTTTGAGGCCATTTGGAGGCCACGTTTTTTGTAGTCCCAGGGCTACGGATGAATAACGCATTTCCCGCTTCAATCCCGGAACAGAGCGAAAATCGCGGGCAGGGACTGGGACATGGCGACACACTCGCGCCACTAGTCCGGGGGGGACCCGAAAAAAGGGGGAGGAGGACATTGGAGCAGAAGCTTGTCTTTGGGCCCGGATTTTTTACCCGGTGACAAAAGGAGGAGGAGGGGGCGCTGGAGGAAGAAGGGATGAGGAAACAGGCAAACCCCAAGCACCGTGGGAGAACAGGGAGTGGAGGCAGGGGCCCCTCGATCACTTGTGCAATGGCCCGCAGCATCTGAATTTTTCCCGGCATTTACAGCCGAAAAGCACATCCGGGGGAGAGGGATGACTTCTGCTCTCCACCCATTTAACTCGCTACCGGTCCAAAATGGGAGCCTTTTTCCCCGCTATTTAGAGGGGACAAACTCAATACATAGGGAAATCCTCCGACAGTTGGGCCCTGCCCAAAGTGCGGGATCGTCCCCCTCTACAGGTCGACCCGGGGGGTTTCCCCAGCCCCAAACTACTTCCCGGGTGCTGGGGGGAAAGGGGGGGGGGTAAAAAGAAAACCAGCTCCCTCACACAACCTAAGTCTGGGGCACGATGAGCATTCCTTTACCCCCAGTGAGGGGGGAGTCGCCAGCACACACAGCAGACCGGAGCACCCCCCAAAACCCAAAAGGGGGTGGCCTACTTTGGGCACACTCTCCACCCCCATTAGAAGACCCTGGATCACTGGCACCAAACTGGAGGGGCCGAACTTGCCGATTTTTCATGGGAAAGCTGTCCTGCCCGGCCCTAGTGTGGAAAACAAGCGATGTTTCAGTGCCCCGGGGGGCCAACGTTACCCCAAGGAGAAAACCCCTTTTCCACGGGGAAAATTGGAACGACTGACCTTTGTCAAAGAATCCGTGGAACCCAGGATTTCCACACACCAATGCCTTGGCTCAACACATCACCATGACGCCTCACCCAAACGTGAGAAATGATCTGGTTCAAACTACCTGCCCACCCACTTTCTGACCGCCACCCGCCTGATGCCACACATCTGCGACATTTCTCCATCTGCCCACACCATCTTTAAACCCGGGGCTGGTAAGCCACCCACCTCCACACTCTGTCTTGACCCTCTGTGACCACCATGCTGCTTCCACCTCCACAATCTTCATTTCCCCTCTTGGCCTACTCAAGTGCCGCCACCTCCAACTATCTTTTGGCCACTCTGTGGGCTACTTTTGCTGCTGCCACCCCCCACCTCTGTCCCTTTTCCACGCTGTGGCCATTCAGGTTTTCCCCCTCTGCCACCCCGCATTGTGCCCTCTGTGACCTACTCAGTTGTTGTCACCTCACAATCTGGGGATTTGCCACTTTTTGGCCTACTCAGCTGCTCCCCCCCTCCGCACATCTATTGGCCCCTCTGTGGCCTACTCATGCTGCTTTCACCTCCACAATCTGCATTTTTGCCATTTTCCCTTTTTGCCCCCCAAACCCTTGGAATGGTTTTTGCGCCACCTCCACAATCTGCATTGTCCACCTGTTGGGCCCACTGATGCGCCACCTCCCCAATCTGTCATTGGCCACTCGTGGCCTACTCATCTGCTGCCAACTGCCCTTGCCACCGAACACCCCCGTTTTTCCTAATGCTTTTTCCACCCCTCAACACTCTATGACATTGCCACTATGTTTGATTTTCCCCTTCTTTTAATCTGTCAAAAGAAATTAAAAGGACAAACACAACCGATTGAAGCCTTAAGGCCAGTATGACATGGTCCTTTGTTTGCATCAGGATTGTCTGATGATTAGGAAGCCAAAAGCAGGAGTGGATACAGAACACAGAAGACATGCAAATATCCCATTTACTGGTCATCTCTGTTTTGGATCAACTTCTATTTGTTTTTGGCTTTAGCAATACTGTTGGATTATTGACCAATTGAAAGCGGGCATTGACAGATCAAAGTAAATGATCAGTGATGTCATCGCAAAATTACTGCTGACTTCCTCTCCACTCTTTAGGGGAGTTTCCGGAGGTTCTACATGTATCAGAGTTTAACGGAACAGGTTCTGTCATAATCTGTGGAATCATCTGATGTCGATGTAAAAGGAGTGCGCTCTTTGACGCTATTGTAGGATCTTGGCCCTCAGCTCGGTTAATTCCAGCTGTCGCTGCGTTCCCACTTCAGTTATTTGGTCAGTTTTCCCCCAGTAACTGCAAAGAGAAGTGAAGTGTGAAGCGATTCTAAGAGCGGTGGCTGTCATCTGCGTGTCATACTAAAACACAGCATTGTTTCAATACCAAACCTCGCTTCTTATGCATATTTGAGCATGGCACAATGTTCTACAACACCATACTTGCTCTCTGCAGCCAGGAAATAGTTGTTTTTTTAATGCTATTCACCGCAAATAAATTCAGGTCGAAACAATTTTTCGTGGAAAATTCGGCAAATCTGGCTAACCGAATTTTTTAGAAATTAGCCCATCTCTAGCTTTCATTTTCCTATTTAAAAATATTTCATAAAGTATTTATATTTTAGACTTCTGTTATTGCATGAGGTTTCCCTGGATGTGACAGGTCCCCTTTACTTATGCTACAATCTTAAATAAGGTGTAAACAATAAAGTAGTTCTGATTGTTATTAAGACTGATACCTTTTTTATACAGGTGACTGTAGTATGGCGATCTGTGGAGGAGTCAATTGTATCATTAACCCTCGTATGTATGTTGCCCTTAGTCAAGCAAAGATGATTTCTCCAGAAGGGACAAGTAAACCCTTTTCCAGGAAAGCAGATGGATATGGAAGAGGAGAAGGATGTGGTATTGTTCTTTTAAAACCTTTAAAAAAGGTAAAAATTCTTACATGTCAATATTCATAATAGTGATTGTATGTACCACTACATATAGCGATAACTACATAAAAGTTATTCCATATTAGCATACATATATTGATCAGATCCTTATTTTATGAAAGTAAAACAGTTTGTTATCCAGTAAAGAATCCAGTATGAAGGGAAACAGAAATTATGGCAATAGTTTCTAATGTGTAACACGTAAGAACATAAAGAAGCCTCTGATAAATTATTGCTCCCGTATATTGTACAGCTACAAATAACAATAAGTGAAAGCTTTAAAAATCTATTTTGAATACATATTTAGTACAATTTATTGTGTTTTCTAATTTCTCACATGACTCTAGAATTAAATTGCATTGAGAATTTTTAAGCATTCGAATTGTTGTGGTCTGTTTTTGGAATATTTGTATTTTAACTACTAAAATACAAATATTCCAACAATTCGAAATGCTTAAAAATACTCAATGCAATTTAATTCTGGAGTCACATAAGAAACTAGAAAACATCCTACATATAATCCCCAAACATGCAAAATAGTAGATTTAACTTTGGCACGAAGTAAAATTGATGTGGGAAGCTTGCAAATTAAATATTAAACATTTTCACCATTCATCATTATTAAAAATTCTGGACCGTTTTTGTCTTAGCTGCTCCATTAGTGATCCATTGATTACAGCTCGTCTCCAAGGGACACAACCATTGCTGGGAGCTCCTCAGTCCTAGCCAGACATGCTCAGACATCACCTCTCCTCTCAGGCAGCTACTGAGTGTCAAACCTAGGTGCTGTCATTCTACTCCTGTCCTCTGTACTCCTTAGTAATTAGTCAAACAGTGCAAATAAATAAAAAAAGAAACCTCGATGAGGTGTATGCATTGATAAAGAGAAAAAAAAATCCACAGGTTTGGTTCCTGCAGGGATTTGAACCTAGGACCCTTCTGCTGTGAGGCAAAAACGTTGTAGGAAACACCTACATAAGTCAACTGTGAAACTAAGCTAGGGTTGCAAACTGTATTAACAGACCTGATATACCTAAAAACAACCTATAACTAAGCACAACTTCTTTAACTCAAGGTGATCACTAACATGTGAGAATATTTTTGCCTTTTCTAAAGCCTTTAAAAAATTAGAAACAATATTCTCCTTAAAATGTAAAGAAGCATAGCACAGTTACACATACTATTGTCCTACAGACAAACAAATAATATTATATTGATTGTTTTTATACAGTACATGGTATACATACACTCACCGGCCACTTTATTAGGTACACCATGCTAGTAACGGGTTGGACCCCCTTTTGCCTTCAGAACTGCCTCAATTCTTCGTGGCATAGATTCAACAAGGTGTTGCAACGATGCACAATTGGTACCAAGGGGCCCAAAGAGTGCCAAGAAAATATTCCCCACACCATGACACCACCACCACCAGCCTGAACCGTTGATACAAGGCAGGATGGATCCATGCTTTCATGTTGTTGACGCCAAATTCTGACCCTACCATCCGAATGTCGCAGCAGAAATCGAGACTCATCAGACCAGGCAACGTTTTTCCAATCTTCTACTGTCCAATTTCGATGAGCTTGGGCAAATTGGAGCCTCAGTTTCCTGTTCTTAGCTGAAAGGAGTGGCACCCGGTGTGGTCTTCTGCTGCTGTAGCCCATCTGCCTCAAAGTTCGCCGTACTGTGCATTCAGAGATGCTCTTCTGCCTACCTTGGTTGTAACGGGTGGCTATTTGAGTCACTGTTGCCTTTCTATCAGCTCGAACCAGTCTGCCCATTCTCCTTTGACCTCTGGCATCAACAAGGCATTTCCGCCCACAGGACTGCCGCTCACTGGATGATTTTTCTTTTTCTGACCATACTCTGTAAACACTACATATGGTTGTGCGTGAAAATCCCAGGAGATCAGCAGTTTCTGAAATACTCAGACCAGCCCCTTCTGGCACCAACAACCATGCCACGTTCAAAGGCACTCAAATCACCTTTCTTCCCCATACTGATGCTCGGTTTGAACTGCAGGAGATTGTCTTGACCATGTCTACATGCCTAAATGCACTGAGTTGCCGCCATGTGATTGGCTGATTAGAAATTAAGTGTTAACGAGCAGTTGGACAGGTGTACCTAATAAAGTGGCCGGTGAGTGTATATTGTTATGCAATTTTATTATATTTATGATATCATTTTCATACATTTTATAGGCTATCGATGATTATAACAAAATCTGGGGAATAATATGTAAGAGTGCAGTTAACCAAGATGGGCGGACAGTATCACCGATCACCAAACCATCTCAATACCAGCAGGAGAAATTATTGGAGCACATCTATAAGTCCATAAATCCATGGTCTGTGCAGTATGTTGAAGCTCATGGAACTGGAACACCAACTGGTGACCCAATAGAAGCTGCCAGCTTAGGAAACATGATTGGAAAAAAGCGTCCTATTGGAATGAAGCCTTTGAAAATTGGATCAGTTAAAGGAAACATTGGTCACACTGAATCTGCCGCTGGGGCTGCTGGGTTAATAAAAGTTCTTCTCATGATGCATCATGAAATTATTCCTCTCTCTCTACATTATTCTAAAGAAAATGGCATCAACATCATAGAGGAATCCAATCTAGAGATTCCCACCGGTCCAGAAAAATGGCAAGAAGATGTGAAATTTGGAAGAATGGCCGGAATAAATAGCTTTGGGTTTGGAGGAACAAATGCTCACGCTGTTGTCAAGCAATATAAACAAAAATATCCTCAATATCATTCAAAGAGACCGGTTGAACTTTTTATATTGTCTGCAGCCTCCAGCAAATCACTTCATCTCTGTATTGAAGATACAAAGCAGAAATTAAGCAAGACAACATCGTTATCTCTGGAGAACTTGGTCTACACAGCAGCTTGTAGAAGAAGTCATCGAAATTACCAGTACAGAACAGGATTTGTTGCCTCTTCTTTAACTCAATTATATCAACAACTTCAACCAGTGAAAGAAGACATTGCTCCAGCTAAATCCAGTTCCCAGATTGTATTTGTGTTCTGTGGAAACGGAGTAATTTATAAAGGGATGTGTAAGATGTTACTAGAACTTGAACCAGTGTTCAGGAAGAAATGTGTAGAGATAGATGAGATGCTTAGAGCCTACACGTCACTTTCTGTAGTACAGTTGCTAGAGAAGGAGTTTGATGATTTCTCAAGGCCGGATGTAGCACAGCTGCTGCTCTTTACAATTCAGGTGTCACTAGTGGCCTTACTGAGGTACTGGGGGGTGACACCAGACTGCATTTTGGGACATTCAGTTGGAGAAGTTGCTGCAGCTCATTGCTCAGGGCTTCTTTCTCTCCAAGATGCTGTAAGAATAATTTATTACAGGAGCACTCTGCAATGTAAAGTCACTGGAGGGAAAATGTTGGTAGTTGGAAATATAACACTCACTGAAATATCCAAAACAATTACATCCTATGAGGGAAAAGTTTGCATTGCTGCTTATAACAGTCCTACTTCATGTACGGTTTCTGGAGATGGAGAGACAATAGATCTGTTCCATAAAGAACTGTCCAAAGATTACGGTTCAAATAATATATTCCTTTATGTTCTTGATGTTCCTGCTGCATACCACAGCCCCATGATGGATCCTATAGTGAATGAGGTAAAAGAGACATTGAGGGATTTACAAGAGCAAAGCATGGAAATTGACCTTATTTCAACGGTGACGGGTAAGTCAGCATCCAAAGGAGATTTCACCACTGGTGATTACTGGGCTAAAAATATTCGTGACTCGGTTGCCTTTGAAAAAGCTGTGGAGACTTCAGTAAGAGTCAAAGAAAATGCTCTGTTTATTGAAATAGGTCCCCGAAGAGCACTACAAAGGAACATAACTGAAATTTTAGGGGCCAAAACAACAGTATTACCTGCAATACAGCCAAATAAAGAGCATGAGACCATATTTTCTACGTTGATAGCACTTTTTACACAAGGATACAATCCTGACTGGTGTAATATATTTGAAGCCTACAAGTCAGCTCCATCAACAATTCCAAGATACCAGTTTGATCACATTAAACAAGATATCAAATTTGAAAAAATCAGACAGGGGAACCAAACAGCATCAAGTCCCAACCATCCATTAATTCATAGCATAAGTGAAGATTTCACTGAATTGTCATGTAAAGTATCTAAAGAAATTACACCCTATGTCTATGAGCACAAAAGTATGGGATCTGCCCTTATTCCAGGTGCATTTTATGTAGAACTTGGGTTGGAAGTTGCGAATACCGTCCTCAAACCCAAATGTCCTTTTAATTCTCTGGAGATCAGTGTAACATTCTTAAAACCTTGTGTAGTCCACCAAAATTCTGTAGACCTGAATGTGAAGTTGAATGAAGAAAACCAAATAACTAATTTTGAAGTTCTAAAATCACATATTTTTGCAACTGGGCAAATAAAAAAAACTAACCATGCAGTAGACACAAGCAAAAGAATATCACCTGGACAGATTTTCCAAAGATGTACGTCTATTTTCAAGAAACAAAATGTATATGATCTTCTCTCTGCGTCTGGATTTGAATATGGGAAGGCTTACAAACAGCTGGGGGATGTTCACTACGGAAAAGATCTTAAAGAAGCAATTTCCAGAATACAAGTGAGTGAAGAAGTCAAGGAAAGAATGTATGAGTATCACATACATCCAGTCATATTAGACTGCTTTCTACAAATGATGGTTTGTCTGGAAACTAATACAAATGACTCTGCTTTCTTTCCATCATCGATAGAAGGCTTAACAATTCTACAACCTCTTCAAGAGCAAATGATCATTTACATGAAAGTAACCAACAAAACTGACAAAAACTGTGAATTATGCGGATGTTTTACAGATAACAGTGGTTCAGTTCTGGTAGAAATAAAGAAACTAAAAATGGCATTTTTAAAACAAGCATTAAATAAAGAAGACAATTTGTTTTTTGAAGCTGAATGGAAACTGTCTTCTCAATCACAGACAACTCAGAAACATGAACCAAACATGATAATTTATTCTGATTATTTTGGAATCGGTGAAAAATTGTCCAAATATATTCAGAAAGGACTGAGCTACATTACATTCAACAGCTGGGATACAGACATTCGAAAACATAACCTTCTTAATAGTGACTGTAATGATGTTGTGTTCATGTGGGGAATCCACAGACCTCCTAAATATATGTCAGACAATCTTACCCAATATCTTGCAAAGTGTTGTGAAGTCTATCGCCAGTTGATTCTAGCAGTCAGGCAAAAGACCCCTACTCCTTGTATCAGGACAGTGACTTTCAGGACAGTTGAAAGGACAGTGGATCACATTAGCCCTGGCTTTTCACTGGTGGGAATGACTAGAACTTGTGTCCTTGAAGTACCTGAAGTAACATTTCAGCTCATTGATATTTCTTCATCTAGCATCCAAGATGTGGCAGCATTAGCTCAAGTTCTTCTTCACTATGATCCAAAAGATTATCCTGAGATCTGGATCAATGATGGTTCTATTTATACCAGTAATGTAATTTCCACTGATGTTGAAAAGAGAACAAGGCAAACAGAGTCCTTACAAAAATCTGATAATTTTACCCTTTACACTTCAGAGCCCCATAAAATAGGTAAAATTTCTGCTGAACAAACAAATGTCCCATTTTGTGAATTAAGGGGCAAAGAAATAGAGATCAATATCGACACAATTTGCACCCACACAGATGATTATTTTCCTGTGAGTCTTTCAAGCTGGAAATATGGAAATTCCTTGTATTGGACAACAGGTGAAAAGTATGAACTCATTGCTCTGGATTTTGCTGGTATTGTTACTGCAGTTGCAAAGGGTGTCAAGAAAATTCAAGTTGGTGATCGAGTTGCTGTTTGTTATCCAACAATTGCCACCTCTAAATTGAAGCTTTCTGAGAATGTTTGCTACTTAGTCAAGAAAGCTCCAGTACTGGGAAATTCTCCTTGTGTCTCATTCTTCATTTTAGCCTGGGAAATATTACATCACCAGCTTCCACATGCAAAAAATAAACCAAAACTGGCAATAGTAACATCGGATGCAAAGTCTATTTTATGCAGAGTTTTATCAAAGACGGCAGAACTAGCCGGCTGGGTAACTGTTATATCCAGTGGGAACATGATAACTGAGAAAAAGTGTGCTGCTATGGTTGTTCTTCCTGCAGCTGAAGGTATCTCTAGCGAAGCACTCGCAGAGTTACCACTTCTTAAGAATGTCATTGTCTTGTCTGACCAGAAAAATGTAAAAAATGTCATACTGAATGCCAAGCAAGACATGCATGTTCATCTTCTTGATTTTGCTGTAGTGTTTCAAAAGTCATATCTACAACAGTATGCAAAAGACATACATAAATGGTTATATTCCATAGCATCTGATATAGTTATTTCAAAATTGATGATTCAACCATCATTCACCAAATCTAACTGCAACAATACATTGTACACCTACGCAACAGCCCAGGCCTTAACTCTTTTAGAGCTAGCCAACAGTAAAATCTCAAAAAGTTTTGACCCATCAACCAACTCACAGCTTTTCATGCACTGTGGTGTTTACATAGTTACGGGTGGTCTGACTGGTCTTGGGATTGAAACGGTGAAATTTATTATACAAAATGGTGGGGGTAATGTTGTAATTTTGTCTAGAAGAAGTCCAACCCCTGAAATGAAACAACAAATAGCTAATGCTCAAAATGAAAAGGAAAACACTAAGATAGTGTCACTGCAATGCAACATAACCAATTATACAGAAGTCATAAAAGCAATAGAGACAACCCAAAAATTATTCCCCAAAATTCCAATCAGAGGTGTCTTTCACAGTGCTGTTGTCTTTCGTGATAAGATCCTGCAAAATATAAATCTGTCACTCATTGAAGAAGTCCTCAGTCCAAAAGTAGATGGAGCTGTGAATCTTCATCGTGCCACATTGAACATGCAACTCGACTACTTTGTTTGCTATTCATCTATTGCTTCATTTGTTGGAAATACAGGACAAGCACATTATGCTGCTGCCAACTCCTTTCTAGACATGTTCTGCCAATACAGAAGGAATATGGGTCTTTCTGGGCAATCAATCATTTGGGGAGGTATCAATCTTGGAGTATTACTTAATCAGTACCAAATTCATAACCTCTTAGAAGTGAAAGGAGTGCTTCTTTTCAGTATTGAAGAAATTCATGAGAATCTGAAGAAATGTCTTTTGATAAACAATACCCAACAAGTGATTTCCAAGTTTAACTTTAAAACTATGTTCAGTAATCTACTTTCACATATACCAGCACTGTATAAACGATTCTATAATATTGTAATAGAAGGGTTAAAGAATTCAGAACCAACATCAATCAAGAATCAGACCTCCAGCCGTAATAAACAAACATGTGATGATTATGTCTTGTTAGTCGTAACTGAGCTCACAGGAGTCAGCTCAAGTGACATCACTATGAGTACTCTTCTTAATTCATTCGGCATTGACTCAATGTTGGCTATGACATTACAAGGACGTTTCTTCAAAGAGAAAAATGTAAACATTCCCCTAGTCAAACTGTTGGATCCCAACACAGCAATCTCAGAGTTGGTATCAATTGTTAAGGAAGCGACTTGTGATGACACAGCTGATGTGGGAAAAATAAAAGAAGAAACTAAGCTATAATATAAAAAAAAATTATTAATGGACGCAGTGAGTCAAGGGAGCGTCTGCATTTTTACTCAGACAATTACATTACAACCAGTGCATTCTCTATACAGGAGACAAAGGATAATTTTTCCACAGTCCCTTCAAAGCTGCAGAGGGGGTGGGGATGAAGGGCTGCTCAGGGAGCGTCTGCAATCTTTGCTCTGATATTTACGTTAGAACTTGTGGATTCGCTATACAGGAGAAAGATACTTTTTTCCCCAGTCCCTTAACTGCTCATTCTTGTTCCCTGCCAGGAGATAAGAAGTGCAGACAACTCAAGCAGCCAGATCAGTGTCCTGGTCCTGTCTCATGTAAACTCTCAGGTAACCAAGGGCATCTAATTAAGGCTGTAGGTTTCACAGGCATCACTTTTTTTCAATGACATATATTTAGAAAAGTGATTAAATACCCATTTTGGAAGATCCCACGTCAACATTACATCGTGGCAAAACCCTTTTAAGGATTTTCCAAGGGCTCTAATGAGTTTTGCAATCTTTAACTTCAATGTTTTACTGTATGTAGATGAATTGTCCTTAGGACAAGCACATTATGTTGCTCCCAACTCCTTTTCTAGACATGTTCTGTCAATACAGAAGGAATATGGGTGTTTGTGGGCAATCAATTATTTGGAGAGGTCTCAATCTTGGAGTATTACTTAATCAGTACCAAATTCATAACCTCTTAGAAGTGAAAGGAATACTTCTTTTCAGTATTGAAAAAAATTCATGAAATCAGAACAAATGTCTTTTGATAAACAATACCCAACAAGTGATTTCTGGGTTCAACTTTAAAACTATGTTCAGTAATCTACTTTCATATATTTCAACACTGAATAAATGATTCTATAACATTGTAACACAAGGTTTAAAGAATTCAGAAAAACACCAAACAGGAATCAGACCTCCAGCCGTAATAAAGAAGCGTGATGATTATGTTTTGTGGTAACTAAGATCACAGGAGTCATTTCATCACTATGAGTACTCGTCTTAATTCGCTCGGTATTGACTCAATGTTGACTATGACACTACAAGGACGTTTCTTCAAAGAGAAAAATGTAAACATTCCCCAAATCAAACTGTTGGATCCCAACACAACAATACCAGAGTTAGTGTCAATTGTTAAGGAAACTACTTGTAATAAGACAGCTCATGTGGGAGAAATAATAGAAGAAACTAAGCTATAACATAAAAAATTTTTTTTTACTGTTCCTTGGGCATTTACTTCTAGCTCACAGGGGTATAAATCTTGCAACTATGGCAATTTAAATTTTCCATTAAAGCAAATACTTTAAAGATTTTCCAAAGACTCTAATGAGTTTTGCAATCTTTAACTTCAATGTTTTACTGTATGTAGGTAAATTGTCCTTACTTTTTCTTTGTTTTTGAGTGTTTATTTTAAGTATAGAAATTAAATGCACTACTGATAGAGTACTTCCATAAATATGTAGCAATCAAAAGCATCATAGGTATTTACCTCAGTAGTAGAAATAAACAGGTTGCCAGCAACTCCAAGATCCGTGAAAAACTGAAGGTCTTTATTAGAACAATTAAAAACGTGGTAACACACTGCGGTAGCAATACATTAGCTGATGCGTTTCAGGTCATCTTAGACCCTTAGTCATAGCATAACTATACGCTCTAAAAAAATTTACCTCAGTAACTGTACTTTTGAGTGATCAACCATGCATACGTTTTCTACATTATTATTTTTATTGTTATATGTAATTCTGTATATTATGTCTGCAAATGTTTAATTAATAAATTTAATAAATGTAATTTGAGATTTGCAAACATTATTTATCTTTTGGCTTAATATTTATAATGTAGAAATTAATTATAAAAAAATATTTTTGTAATTGTCAGACTGACAAATTTTTAACAAAAAAAGGTTCAAGAAAGCATGAAGTACTTGTGTCCCAAGTTTCTAGCCAACTATTTGCTTCAAGAATTTATAGTCATTTTTAAGTCAACATATTTGTAAGCAGGTCACCAAAATCCTCATAAAACCTTTGGAGGTTTAATTTACAGTTTTTTTCCCAATCCATTGGAGGTATCAAATAGTTGTAGGTCCTAATGATTGAGAGGGCTCCAAAGTGGTTCCCAAATGATTGTCATAGGAGACTGCTGTACCAGATGGGATCCTGCTGTAATGGCTGAGACTGATTCTGATTCTAGCCACCATTGCCTTAGATGCTGCAGTCAGTAGCGACTACTGCTTATTGGCTCCCTCTGTTCTCCATTGGCACCCATTTGCTACAGGGATGGGAGTACAGCGAGCACAACCGTGGCCCCAATCGGGGGCCGCGGCGCACTCTGTGATAATTTCATTGCATTACACAGGCTGCAAAGCTCTAAAGAATTCTGATAGTACAACAGTGAGAGGAGAGAATTCTTTAACATTCCTTCTTAGAGGCCAGCTATGGCCTGGGACGTGTATACCTAAAAAGTGTTAAGAAACCCCATCCTCAGTGCAGATAAAGATTTCCTTATTTTCTTTCATGTATTGCTTGTGATTTCCCTGGTGGTCTAGTCTAATCTTATCTCTCCCCATCCAGAGAATAACAAAGTGATCATTATGTCATTAACTATGTAGAGATAGGCAGCACTAACAGTAAAGTGAGATTATTCTGCCCTGCGATTCAGAAATTTTATTTCACAGCTAGTGAAGGACAATATTTTATATGTAATTTTTAATTGCATAGGACTTCCAAAATAAAAATAAATACAGACAGTCCCCAACTTACAACATTCCGACTTACATCTGTCCCCTAGTTAAAAAAGGAAACATATGGGGCATGCTGGCACTTGTAGTTCCATGTTCTACAGCAGATAGTAGCTGTGGAAGGACAAGTGTCAGCATGCCACAGCAGCACATGGGGTAAAAAAGGTGAAATCTTCTTAACAGGGGCATAGACAGCGAAACAAATGTAAAAACCCTTCCCTGCACTATCCAAAACTTAAAAAAATAAACTTTTGTGTTGGAGTTGCATTCATTAAATGTACCCTTTCTGACTTACATACAAATTCAGCTTAAGAACAGACCTACAGTCCCTATCCCGTTTGTAACCTTGGGACTGCCTGTACTGCCAAAAGTTCTAAAAAATTTTCCCAGGAATATTGATTTTAACAAAGACACTCCTTTCTGATGGAAGTGTCCTTTTAACTCCTTACCATCTTAGCCAGTTTTGACCTCCCTAACAGAGCCTAGTTTTTGAAATCTGAAGTGTCCCTTTATGAGAGAATAACTTTTTAATATTTTTACCTATCCATGAGATTGTTTTCTCATGACACATTGTGCTTTAAATCAGTAAGAAACAATCCTTGTTTATTTGTGAAAAATATGAAAATGTGAACATTTTGAAATATTTGCCATTTTCAAATGTCAACATTTTTTTTTATGCATTAGGGGGATTAAAAATTTAGAAGTAATTTTTCACATTGTCAAGAAATGGTCCCATGCTGCGATTGTGCGGAGGCGCTGCTTGTGAGCCAGCACAATGCCACTTGTTGGAAAGGGGTTAAGGTAGTAAAACATTACAAGAACTATAGAAATTTGTTAGTGCTAGAATCATACTGACCCACAGAATAAAGTTCACATAACATTTATGCCAAATGGTGAATACCATAAATAGGAATAGGAATAGTGCAGTTGTGTTCTTCCCTTTCACCCTACAAATAATATTTTTTTTTCGTTTCCTTAATACACATGTATGGTAAACGTGACCATTGTACATGGTACACATTGTTAACCAATTTTTATATATAAGATGGTAAACGTACAAAAAATAACTCAGAACATTACTTAAATAATGAAACTAATTAGAGCAACGTCAATTAAGAGTTTGTAAAGGTCCCAGTTTCACAAAAGTAAACTTAATCTAGTCAACTTACATTACCCTTTTGTTGTTTTTAGGTATTTTTAAAAAAGCTTTATCTAGAGGAGGTCCAGCATGGCAGGTTTCGATAAAATAGGGATAACGCCATCCCCATGCATGTTTGCGTGATATTATTATTGGCCCCGCAAGATGAAAGTAGCTGAATTGACTGTACATAGTGCGGGTTTGGGATAATGTTGAATTGAAAGGATGAAATCAAAATAAGAGGAGAATGAGAAATATGGAATGTGTAGACCTGTCCTGAAAAAATGCGTGTTTAAACCGCCTTAAGGAGCCAGCGTATTTTTTTGTGGTGACGACCGTCATTTTTCCCCCTCGTCCTAATCTAGAAAGCCATAAACTTTTATTATTTTCTCCACACCTACAAAGCCACATCGTGATGGGCTTATTATTTTGGCGGGACAAGATCTGTACTTTCTAATGGTGATCTATTCACTATATACTAATAGAAAATACGGGAAAACCGAGCAAAAACAAATTTACCAAGTGGGTGACACATAGTGAAAAAAAAATTTATTTTCGTGCCATTTAGCAGGGGGAATCTGTGTCAGTCTTGTTCACGGGCGTTTCAGAGTCTAATGCAGTAAATAGTAGGAGTGCGTAGTTTATCCTATTAAGTTCTACAGGAATGCGTACACATCCGAAATACCAAACAGTTGTAATGGGTTTTTCGTTATCGTTTTAGGAGTACCATAAAAAAATTCCAAATCATTTCTCTATCATTATTGAAATATTGCGCCACGGTGTCCTAATCTTTGGTGCGAGCCCAAAACTTACTTTTTGTGTACTAACACCTACGGACGACACGTGAGAGGGGATGAAATTCTTTGACGGGCTGCAAACTGATACTATTTAATCGCTATAGACAGTTGCTTTGAAATGCATGCTACTTTTATAATTCTGTGACTATCAATGTTTTATTATCCAATTTCTTTGCGAGTGACAGAGTAAAAAAGAGACACAAAAAACAGCAAATTTTGCTCATCTTTAGGAGAATTTTTTTCTTCTGCTCTACGTGGTTCGTACAGCGTACTGGAAGATATATGATCGATATAAAGTTTTCTTCAATAGCATTCTAGGATTTTACGCAGGAAGTAAGGTAACACTTATTGTCATACTGCGTCTCGAGTATATTATGACAATATGTGTGAGACATTTTTACATATTTTAAATGATTTTATTGATGTTGAGTAAATAGATGGATAATGGGCGTGATTTGAACTTTCTTACAATACTTTCTATTGTATATTTTACTATATAAGGAACTTTACTCACTTATTTTACATTTATTTTAACACTGAGGTAGAAACGATTTAGAGTCCCCCTATGGTGCTTGATCACCACTATGAGTGACGGCGAGTTGTCGGTTAAAAAAACCTAAAGGCATTAGCACATATAGGAGACAATGCATTACAGAAAGGATTCTGTTACAAAGATGGCGGTTTCGCCCACTTCCTTGTTTTGGCCGGACGAAGGTATGGCAAAACCGGGGCAGGTGCGTGTAGAGTGACGGAGAGCCGTTTCTACACATTGCAGCCGAGGATAAGTCAAACGCAACTACGTAGACGGGATCGAGCTCACAAGTCTCAGATGCGCGGCAAACCGATCGGGCGTTGCATTTCAGACGCACCACAGCGTCCATCTATTGCCGCGAGTGTCTGAGATGGGAATAAGACACAGCGTCAGAGCGGGGGAGCTGGATCGGAGCCATCCCGCTCGGCGTTAGTTACCTGTTGACGCAAATCCGAGGGGTTGTTATACGCGGGCGTTAGGCCGCTAACGATCGACCAGCGGGCTGCTGATGCGAGGGTTGTCGAGCGGTAAGCGATTCCAGCCCTAGCCAATGTTCCCCGTTAGCGTGCACCTTGCGGGACGATGCTCATCGACCGCCATCAGATGGTTCGATATAAAGGGGGTTACAGGCACTATCGTATAAGGAACTGCGAGATGTGGCGATTTCTGGTGATTAAACTAAATTAGGCCCATTTACTGCAGTTCCAGAGTGGAAACAAGTGCAAACATGTAGATGAAAGTGGGCAAGAGATTTTAATTAAGTAAGGAAAAATAAAAGGTCGTGAAAATATTCCCTTAGTGCGACATTGTATGAAATCGGGCTATATACGCCTATTTTATACCAGGCGATTCCTTGCACCTCTCTTCGAGACCCGGAACCTCCGATCGAGGAAATCCGTCAGGATATAGGTCGTATTTGGATGGCGCGTAGCGGTGTATCGTCTCACATTTCATCTGCGTCCCCGAAGCAATTGAAAGAGGGTTAGGCGCAAAGGAGGCTGCTCGTTGTTGAGGCCGTCGCTGGTACAAATGCGCGGTTTCCGGGGAGCGCAGCGAGAAGATTCGATGGCTGCAGCGCCTCGAAGAAAACGATCACGAAGGCCATTTACGATTCGCAAGTCGGCAAAGTGCGGCACAGTAGCAAGCCCTCGGAGCAGCTCCGACATCCAATACCTAGTTAATTTTGCTCTACTAAATGCTCCGGCGAGGCGAGAATTGAAGGCCGAGAACGTAACATGAGATGGTGAAACCATAGTAGAAAGATCGCAACAGAACTCTCCGGCGCTCAGCTCCGTGCGGCCATGGAGTGTGATTCCAAAAAAAAATACGTCCTTTAAAAAGACAAAACATTCACAGAAAAAAGCTCAACAACCTCAAAAATAAAAAATACAATACAAAAAAAATCACTTCCAAAAATCTCAGAACGGCGGCAATATCAAGAATTATGGAACGTTGGGAAATTGCGCCGGGAAATACAGTAATTCCAATACTGAAAGCTATTCTCATTGTACATCAGAACTGGCCAAATCAGAAAAGTAGCGGGACAGTGAACCATTAAAACCTATGGAGAACTATAGACCAATCGCGGAATCGAAAGGCGGGAGACGAGTTCAAAATACAGTAAAAATGCAGAAAAGAGCTGATTGTTGAGCAAGCGGGGCTTGGCTAGCCTCAGCCAACAGAATAGGAGCGACAGAGACCCCATTAAAACCTATTGAGAAATTTGACCAATTCAAATTGCAAAGCGGACAGTTCAAAAGACAGTAAAATGCAGAAAAGAGCTGATTGGTTGAGAAGCGGGGGCCTTGGCTACCCCAGCCAACCAGTGAGCTTGAGCTACTTTTCTCTCCTTGTAAGTCTATGGAGAGATCGGCGCAATCGCAATCTCGGCGCTCAGCCACCGTGCGGCAAGATGTATGAATAAAAAAATCATTTTATCAGTTTGTAAAATATTACTCTGAAAAAGAGCTCAAAACCGTTCTATAAACATAAATCAATTAACTCCCGAACAACGCGTTTTTTCCGCGCGCGACCCCGAGCGCTACATAAGGATATGCAATAGAAAGAGAATTGCCGGGAAATACAGTAATTCAAATTCAGTAAGCGCTTCACATCATGGTCAGCATAAACCACCAATCAGAATAGAGCGACAAAGAGCCATTTATATCCTATTGGAGAAGTTTTGACCAATCAAAATCAAAGGCAGGACATTATCAAAAGACAGTAAACAATATAAAAAGAGCCGATGGTTTGAACTAGCCCGCGGGGGGCTATGACCAATCAATGCGCGAGCTAATTCTCACCATTGTAGACTCATGGAGAGGAATCGGCGCAAATGCAATCTCGGGCGCTCAGCGCCGTGTGGGACATGGGTATATAAAAAACTCATTTTTATTAAGTGTAAAACATTCTCAGATAAAGAGCTGAAACCTTCTAGCAAACTAAATCATTAAAATCCTCAACACGCTTTGGTCGCCGAGACCGGTGTCACATAAGGTATTGCAATATAGAGAATTGCCCTCAGGGAAATAGCAGTAATTCAAATTGTTTAAGCTCATTCTGCTTGGTCTGCATAAAACAGCCATCAATAGGAGCGACCAGGGCCCATTATATCCTATGGAGGAGTATTTGACCAATCAGAACACTGAGCGACAGTGACCCATTACTAACCTATGGAAAATATATGACCAAGTCAAATTCAAAATGGGGGACAGTTCAAAAGACATGTAAAAATGCAGAGAAAAGAGCTTATTGGTTGATCTAGCGGGGGTTCGACCAGCTTTAGCCAAATGCAGAGCACGAGCTACTTTCTCATAGAGTTCTATGGTTGAAAAAAGAAATTCCCGAACTGAGCTCTGTGATATGGCTAACTTAAACAGAGGCGTGTTTTTTGGACCAATGGGAGAGCGAGCGAACGCTCTAATATGGGTTATCTAATGCCATCTTGGAATAAAACTGTTACATGGCCGAAATCAAATAATAAGAGTAACAGAAGTTGATCCCGAGTGTGTATATAAAATAACAATAATAAGGGTGTAAAGACAAAAAAAAATATTAAATTCCATAAAATCCTGTTGATTTTCTTTATTTTTGTTACACCCTACTATTGATCCAGTGCTACAGAAAATAAAGAAATAAAAAATGATTTTATAAGAGAATTTATATTTTTTTTCTTTTACCCCATATTATAGATCATTTAAATATACAGATTCCGGTACAAAACTTACTGTAGTCCTTATCATTTGATTATCGCCCATGTACTATTGTATTCCCGATTACATTAGAAAAAACCCATAGGACGTCGCTCGCTCTCCCATTGGACTGCCAAATAACTGCGCCTCTCTTTAAGTTAGCCAATCACAGAGCTCAGCTCGCGATTTCTTTTCCCCTAAGAACTCTATCAGAAAGTAGCTCGCGGCTCTGACTTGTGCTAAGCAGGATGAGACCCCCGCGATCTCAACCATTCAGCTCTTTTCTGCATTTTACTGTCTCTTAAACTGTCCCGCCTTTGAAAAATGATTGGTAATATTTCTCCATAGGTTATAATGGGTCCCCCCTGTCACTCCTAATCTGATTGCGGAGTCAATACTCTCCAGTAGATATAATGGCGCCAACTGTCGCTCATATTCTGATTGGCTGTTTTTTATGCCAACCAATGAGAAGAGCTTAAACAATTTTGAATTACTGTATTCCCGGCAATTCTCAAATTGCAATTCCCATGTAAGCGCCGGACTCGGCGACAAACTCGCTTCTCGTTAGGGATTTAACTGATTTATTTTTATAGAAGGTTTTCAGCTCTATTATCTGAATAATGTGTGTTACACTTAATAAAAAGTGATTCTTTATTAAATACTCCATGCCGCGACGGCGCTTGAGCGCCCGAGATTGCAATTGCGCCGCAGATCTCTCCATGAGACCTACAAATGGAGAAAGTAGCTCGCGCATCCTGATTAGGGCCGTGATAGCCAAGCCCCTCTAGCTAGCAAGCCAATCAGCTCTTTCTGTATTTTACTGTCTTTTGAACTGTCCCGGCCTTGATTTTGATTTGTCAAAACTTCTCCATAGGATAAATGGTTTTTTGTCGCTCTATTCTGATTGGCTGTGCTTCTACCGAACAATGAGAATAGCTTACAGAGAATTTGAATTACAGTATTACCCGGCAATTCTCTATATCCGAATGTTCCCGATGTAGTGCGGTCCTCGGCGACAATGCGTTGTTCGGGATTTTAACCTGATTTAAGATTTATAGAAGGTTTCAGTCTCTATTTCTGAGGATATGTTATCCACCCTAATAAAAATGTAATTTATGTCATACACCATGCCCGCACGGCGCGCTGAGAGCGGAGATTTTCATTCGACGCCGACTCTCCATATACTACAATTGAACTTAGTAGCTCGCGCTCTGATTGGCTGGGAATCGCCAAGCCCCGTTAGCTAACCAATCAGCTCTTTTCTACATTGTTACTGTATTTTTGACAACTGTCCCGCCTTTGAATTTGATTGGTCAAATTTTCTCCAAGTTGTAATGGGTCTCTGTCGCTCCATTCTGATTGGCTGAACTAGCCAAGCCCCCGCTAGCTCAACCAATCAGCTCTTTTCTGCATTTTTACTGTATTTTGAACTGTCCCGCCTTTGATTTTGATTGGTTCAAACTTCTCCATAGGCTATAATGGGTCAGTGTCGCTCCTATTCTGATTGGCCGAGATAGCCAAGCCCCCGCTAGCTCAACCAATCAGCTCTTTTCTGCATTTTTACTGTATTTTGAACTGTCCCCCTTAATAGTTCTCCAGAGGTTTGACGGGTTCACTGTCGCTCCTATTCGGATTGGCCGGGTTCTGCCGACCACTAAGAATAGCCTGCAGAAATTGAATTACTGTATTTCCCGGCAACTTCCAATATCCTAATTCTTGATATTGCGCTGTTCTAGATTTTGGGAAAGTGATTTTTTTGTATGTTTTTTTTATTTTTGAGGTTTGAGCTCGTTTCTGAGAATGTCTTCCGCCTTTATAAAGGCGATTTTTGATTCATACTCCGCACGGTCATGTTGAATGATTTCTCGCTGTTTTCCAGCCTGTCTCGAATCGGAACACATCTTCGGCGCAGTCCCTTCTGCGCCTAAGTCCCGCACTGCGCCCCACACACTGGCGAGGCGCAGGGAACTTTTCCCCGCATGTATGAGCGCACCTCCTCGGACGGCGAATCTTAGGCGCAGCGCCGCACTGCGCCCATGTCCCCGCACTGCGCCCCACACACTGGCGAGGCGCGGCGGACTTTACATGGTATGTATGAGCGCGCCCCGGCGCCGACATAAATCAGGCGCAGCTTTCACTCGAAATCGGGCGAAACGGCGCGCTCCGACCCGGCGAGAATCATATAAGTCGCCCTTTGTATTTTTTTTTTCTAATTGCACTATTTATTATGTATACAATATGAAATCATACTATTACAATAATTTACATGTACATCTTTTATACTAATGCAGTAGGCCCTTATCAAGAGAGAAAAAAGGTATAGCCCACATTCCTGAGAATGATAATGGCTGCCATTGTCATTCTCAGGAATGTAATACTATGGAATAACCCTTCACAACAGTCATGTGACCCCTGGTATCCAGGTAATAGTAGTGTATGGAGGAGCAGAACTTCTCCAGTATTACTACCTCTAGCAGTGTCTTATCATGTGACCACCACACAGGTCATGTGACCCCTGGTATCCAGGTAACAGTAGTGTAGGGAGGAGCAGAATTTTCCAGTATTACTACATCCAGCAGTGTCTTATCATGTGACCACCACACAGGTCATGTGACCCCTGGTATTCAGGTAACAGTAGTGTATGGAGGAGCAGAATTTTCCAGTATTACTACATCCAGCAGTGTCTTATCATGTGACCACCACACAGGTCATGTGACCCTGGTGATCCAGGTAACAGTAGTGTATGGAGGAGCAGAATTCTCCAGTATTACCACCTTCAGCAGTGTCTTATCATATGACCACCACAAAGGTCATGTGACCCATGGTATCCAGGTAACAGTAGTTTATGTAGGAGCAGAATTCTCCAGTATTACTACCTCCAGCAGTGTCTTATCATGTGACCACCACACAGGTCATGTGATCCTGGTATCCAGGTACCAGTACTGTCAGGAGGAGCAGAACTTCTCCAGTATTAACACCTTCAGCAGCGTCTTATCATGTGACCACCACACAGGTCATGTGACCCTGGTATCCAGGTATAAGTAGTGAATGGAGGAGCAGAACTTCTCCAGTATTACTACCTCCACCAGTGTCTTATCATGTGACCACCACACAGGTCATGTGACCCCTGGTATCCAGGTAACAGTAGTGTATGGAGGAGCAGAACTTCTCCAGTATTACTACCTCCAGCAGCGTCTTATCATGTGACCACCACACAGGTCATGTGACCCTGGTATCCAGGTATAAGTAGTGTATAGAGGAGCAGAACTTCTCCAGTATTACTACCTCCAGCAGTGTCTTAACATGTGACCATCACACAGGGCATGTGACCCCTGGTATCCAGGTAACAGTAGTGTATGGAGGAGCAGAATTCTCCACTATTACTACCTTCAGCAGTGTCTTATCATGTGACCACCACACAGGTCATGTGACCCCTGGTGTCCAGGTAACAGTAGTGTATGTGAGAGCTGCAACTTCTCGAGTATTACCTCCTCCAGTAGCCTCTTATCACGTGACCACCACACAGGTCATGTGATCCCTGGTATCCAGGTAACAGTAGTTTACTGAGGATCAGAACTTCTCCAGAGTTACTACCTCCCACAGCATCTTATCATGTGACCACCACACAGGTAATGTGACCCCTGGTATCCAGGTAACAGTAGTGTATGGAGGAGCAGAACTTCTCCAGTATTACCACCTCCAGCAGTGTCTTACCATGTGACCACCACACATGTGACCCCTGGTATCCCTGGTATCCAGGTAACAGTAGTGTATGGAGGAGCAGAATTTTCCAGTATTACTACCTCCACCAGTGTCTTATCATGTGACCACCACACAGGTCATGTGACCCTGGTATCCAGGTAACAGTAGTGTATGGAGGAGCAGAATTCTCCAATATTACCACCTTCAGCAGTGTCTTATCGTGTGACCACCACAGAGTTCATATGATCCCTGGTATCCAGGTAACAGTAGTGGCTGGAGGAGCAGAATTCTCCAGTATTACTACCTCCAGCAGTGTCTTATCCTGTGACCACCACACAGGTCATGTGATCCCTGGTATCCAGGTAACAGTAGTGGCTGGAGGAGCAGAATTCTCCAGTATTACTACCTCCAGCAGTGTCTTATCATGTGACCACCACACAGGTCATGTGACCACCACACAGGTCATGTGACCACCACACAGGTCATGTGATCCCTGGTATCCAGGTAACAGTAGTGTATGGAGGAGCAGAATTTTCCAGTATTACTACCTCCAGCAGTGTCTTATCATGTGACCACCACACAGGTCATGTGACCCTGGTATCCAGGTAACAGTAGTATTTGGAGGAGCAGAATTCTCCAGTATTACTACCTTCAGCAGTGTCTTATTATGTGACCACCACACAGGTCATGTGAACCCTGGTATCCAGGTAACAGTAGTGTATGGAGGAGCAGAATTCTCCAGTATTACTACCTCCAGCAGCATCTTATCATGTGACCACCACACAGGTCATGTGACCCTGGTATCCAGGTAACAGTAGTGTATGGAGGAGCAGAACTTCTCCAGTATTACTACCTTCAGGAACATCTTATCATGGGACCACCACACAGGTCATGTGACCCTGTTATCCAGGTAACAGTAGTGTATGGCGGAGCAGAACTTCTCCAGTATTACTACCTCCAGCAGCATCTTATCATGGGACCACCACACAGGTCATGTGACCCTGGTATCCAGGTAACAGTAGTGTATGGAGGAGCAGAATTCTCCAGTATTACTACCTCCAGCATTGTCTTATCATGTGACCACCAAACAGGTAATGTGACCCATGGTATCCAGGTAACAGTAGTGGTTGGAGGAGCAGAATTCTCCAGTATTACTACCTCCAGCAGTGTCTTATCATGTGACCACCACACAGGTCATGTGACCCTGGTATCCAGGTAACAGTAGTGTATGGAGGAGCAGAATTCTCCAGTATTACTACCTCCAGCAGTGTCTTATCATGTGACCACCACACAGGTCATGTGACCCTGGTAAGCAGGTAACAGTATTGTATGGAGGAGCAGAACTTCTTCAGTATTACCACCTCCAGCAGCGTCTTATCATGTCTGTCAGTGTATGTGAAGTAGACGTCGCACATTCTTCTCCCTGTCTCATCTTTCTGCCTTTTTTTCCTATAGTAAACTTTCTTAACAACATGACAACATTACCTAGACACAGTTGTGTTATTTTTTTACAGTCAACTTTGTTAAGTACATGACATCCCCTGAAGAGGCATCAGCTACACACAGTGAGGACATTAATGGAATACCCATATTATTAATAATTATTCCACCATTTTTCCTATTCAGTTTCCCCATAGAGATCATGTGACCCCGCAGCTGACTGACTGCCAGGAGGTCACATGACTGTTACTTTGTTTACTCTGTACAGTTACTCCATGGGAGCCATTACTATCTATGAACAGGAATGTGGGCTATACCTACTGCATTGATATAAAAGAGGTAAAGGAGAAGAATTTATTTTACATGTACATTAGAAAATTGTATGATTTTATATAATATGCATAATAAATAAAAAAATAAATAAAGTGGACAACCCCTTCATCTTAGAGTGTGAGTAATGTAGACCCAAGATAGGCTGGTAGACAGAGATGAGAGAGGAGATGGGTCGGAACTATCGCCATAGCAGCCATAGCAGCTGCTAGAGGCCCATCGCTTCTGGGGGCCCGGCACATCCTGCCTCAGAAAGCCCGGGCCCTTTGTCCCCAGCATTTAGAAGCAGTGAATGCGCAGATTTAGCAGAGCAGAGTGCCACCGACACTAATCGGCCCCTAGTGATGACGGAGGCAGTATGATGATGTCATATTATCACGCCGGCCATGACAAGCTTCAAAGGGAGAAGCTGGCCTGAGCTCAACGCGTCGGTGGAATGTGACACAGGTGAGTTCATTATTTTTTCTTTTTTACTAATGGGTCCCAGCCTTCCTACCTCCCTTCCAGGGTCTCACCTATAGCCTATCTAGCTACCTACTTACATGAAAAAAAAGAAATATCAAAAAAACATGAGATGGGTGACGTGTTTTGGACACACGTCCTTACTCATAGCGATCTACCATACAATGAGACAGCCATATAAAGGGTCCAAACGGACTTCTCCCATCAACACACATGATATATAATTAGTCATTTAAAAGTTAGTACGGAAGTATAATCCATGTGGGTGGCTACTATTGAACATAAGGATCCAAAATCCTTTACGGTTCACCAACCTGTGTTTATGACCACCACCTCTTTGTAGCTTGGGGATTGTCTCTAAACCAAAGACTCTAAGGCCACAGGTATCCCCTTGGTGTGAAAAGCGAAAGTGCCTGGATACATGTCAGGAGCATAACTAGAAAAGCCTTGGCCCCATAGCAAACTTTTGAATGGGGCCTCTAACCCCACCCGCTTCCCCATCCACGAACATTTACCAGGACATGCAGTTAGGTAATGTAGATAATACAACGGGCAAATACCTTACCATACTTCTCACTATCATACTGCTACCAAACAAATCCACTATACCAAAACCAATATTACCAAGAATAGTATTTATCAATAATTTTTTTGACATAATGAGATTCCGTGCTGAACATACTAATAAATATAGGATTTGTCGTACTTTTATCCTTATGAGAAGCACGTCACTTTTTTGTTTCCTTTTACAATATTCTTGACTTGATTTTAAATGACTAATTATATATCATGTGTATTGGTGGGAGTAGTCCGTTTGAATCTTTTATATGGCTGTCTCATTGTAGATCGTTATGAGTAAAGGCGTGTGTCCAAAACGTGTCAATGGTCTAATTTTCTTTTTATATTTTTTGTTTTTTTTGTTGTTTGGATATGGCATTTATATGATCCAATACATTTTTGCTACTTTTTAGTCTCTTAAATTGGTTCAACAGTTCTGGTTTTCTTATTGTTTATTTTTACGATTTCTGGATGATCAAAGAGAGTATCACATCAACAAGCACATTATTTAGGTGAGCTGAATCAACTATTTTTCAAGATGTACTAACTTGTCAGAGAAACGTCACCTGTGAGTCATTAGATGAAACTGCACTGTAATCACTTATATGTCTGCAGAGCCTCATGCAACTGATATCTGCCACTAGATGGCATTAACATACAGTTTGCAGAGCTTGTGTACAGTGGTATCTATCACTAAGTGGCGGTTCCACTATGTGGTCTTTGTATACTGATTTTTATTCAGTACTAGCATAGGGGTATTATTCAGTCATTATGTGGGGGTAATTTATGGTTATTTTCTGGTGGTTTAATTGGACTCTTATGTATTATTATTATTATTGCTAATGTTGGTCTTGGCATAGTGGGATTTATTAGGAAGAAGTATGATGGGGATATGTATAAGGGGAACATCTCTTCTTGAGAAGAGCACCAGTTAAGGTGCGTAGAGTTGAGATTGCCTTTTTGCCCTCTACTAAGCATCTGCATATCACAAGGCATTATGGGAAAGGAGCTGGGAAGCTCCTGTGCCCTCTATTGAATGTAACAAATCCTCAATTTGCTTCTGATTCACTGAATCTTTAAGAAGAAAAAGGAATATAAGCCAAGCCAGTATCACCCATCCACATACAGCCGTTTTGGGGTATTTTCCCCTCATCAGTGTAGAGCAGAGCGATACTGGCTTGGCTGGGTGGGAGGCAATGAGTGGCCAAGAAAGAAGAACATCTAACAGAGGGCACATGAGGTTCCCAGCTCCTTTCCCATAATGTCTTGTGATATGCAGATGCTTAGTATAGGGCAAAAAGGCCAAATTTAACTCTAAAGCACCTTAACTGGTCTCTCCTCAAAGGGGAAAACTTGCCTTTCTCAGCCACTTATTGCCTCCCACCCAGCCAAGCCAGTATTGCTCTGCTCTACACTGATTAAGGGCAAAACCTCCGAAACGGCTGTATGTAGATGGGTGATGCTGGCTTGGCTAATATTCCTTTTTCTTCTTAAACATTTGGTGAATCAGAAGCAAATTGACGATTTGTTACATCCAATAGAGGGTACATGAGTTTCCCAGCTCCTTTCCCATAATTCCTTGTGATATGCGGAGGCTTAGTAGAGGGCAAAAAGGCAATCTCAACTCTACACACCTTAACTGGTGCTCTCTCCTCAAGGACAGATGTTCCCATTTCTCAACCACTCATTGCCTTCCACCCAGCCAAGCCAGTATCGCTCTGCTCTACACTGATGAAGGGCAAAACCCCCAAAACAGCAGTATGTAGGTGGGTGATACTGACTTGGATAATATTCCTTTTTCTTCTTAAAGATTCAGTGAATCAGAAGCAAATTGAGGATTTGTTACATCCAATAGAGGGCACATGAGCTTCCCAGCTCATTTTTAATGCCTGGTGATATGTTTAATTAGGTTTTTGCTCTTTGTATTATCTTGTAACTGTATGGCTGTTACTAAAAGGCACAGATAATTTTGTGGTTTGGAGGGTGGGTGGGGCATCCAAAGGTTTTATATGGGGCTGAGGCTTCTCTATATGGGCCCCTGAGAGGAGATGTAGGAGAAATTAATACTTTGAAAGGGGTGTGAGAAGCCCCCATAAATCAAAACATATAATGGAATACTACTAAGAATACATAATATCGCCATGTTGGATTTTTCTCCCCCCTGGGCTAAGTAAGTGGAGCTACTGTTGCTAGTTGCACTGTTTAATAACTTCATTTCCCACAACAGCCTCTTCCTCCAAGCTGAGCTATAGATGATATATACTATATCCACACCAAATGTATTATATATAGCAATGTATACACACATATATATGCACACTTTTATTCAGAACATTCTCTTTTCTACATTGCAGATCCGTCCCTCACACCACAAGTCTGTCAGGCTGACTGAGCACAGCACACATGCTCAGTTCTGCCATTGAGCCTAACCAGAGAGTAACTCAGAGTCTGTCCTACTGCCTGTACTCAGCATTCTAGGACAGGTTTCTGCACAGGAAGGAGCGACTGGCAGTTTCTTCTGCTATTTAGGACTTTTTCATTATGACATGTACTTTTTGAATTTATTTTTCTTCATTGCCTGGAGAACACCTTTAAATTATTTTCTGAAGTAAATAGGCAATCAGTGCATTGACTGGCACAGGCTAGAGGCATTGGTGTAACAGCTGTACAGAAAGATAAACCTGGCTATAGCATTCAGGATAAATTGGAGAGTGGAGAGTTACAATAATCAAAACAAGAATGAATTTGAACAATCATAAGACATAAGGGTGTCAGTGCTCATTTTTATTATTAAATATTATTATTAAGATTTATTGTTAATGATAATTGTTAGGGTTTCATCAGAAATACTTTTCTAGTGTTTAGAATTTTTGTGTGACTCCTGTTTAAAGTATACCTATTGTTTTAAAAAGTCCATATGCAACTTATGACAAATATTAATACGTAGTCCAGACAAGAATGTTTAGTGTAACCTGAATATTTTGAGTCTTTTCCTATTTTTGTTTCTTTGGGTGGCTCCACATGGCGTATAGCGGCACATACCTGTGTGCAGCACTATACGCCTGCTGTTGAAAGTGTTGAATCATTCTCCAGCCCAGCTCTAATTCACTTTCACTTTCCCTCGTCCCTTCTTTTACGGACACATTTAAAATATGCACAAAATTGCTAAGAACTAAAATACTCAAATTTAAAACGTACAAGAAAAGTACATGAAATTAGGTAGCAATAATCATGAGTTGCTTACACTTCTCATTGTTTTATTTGAATAACTACAGTACATTGGCATTTCTTGAGCACTACAACATAATATAATGGAACAGTGTAAGTTTTGTTAATAGAAACCTCCCATCAGTCTTGTTTCTGTATTAACACAAAAAAAATCATGTTTTACATAGGACTGGGTGGATGATAAGCGCCATAGACATTGAGACCTAGTTCCAATTGTTACATTTTATGAGTGAAAAGTTAAGGAAACGTCTACAGAGAATCCAATGCAGATGACAAGGTTGATCATGGAGATGGAATCTAAGTTCACATCCCAGTGAGCCATGAAACCTGTTACCCCCACTATAATAGATGCTATGGTGAATGTCACCCACAAGGAGCTCAGAGGATTTGGAATTAGCAGGATGGAGACCACAAGCATGGCGCCTGCGGCAACGGCCACATTCTGTATGGTGTTCTCTATGATTACAGCGTATTGGTCAAGATATATAAATGCTGGATGATAGACAAGAACCGGGATCTCACAGCTCTTTGCTGTATCTCGCACTTGGTGTAACATGTCCCTCTCATCCACTGCTGAGGTAACATTTACAGTCTGGATGAAGAAACGAGAAGCTTTTATAGCTCCAGACTGAACGTCCACATCTTGCTTAAAGTCTGGAAATTCAGCAAATAATTTTGATAAATTATCAATAAAGTTGCATCTGTCACTAATGTTCAAGTTTATCCCTTGAGCGATCTCTCTGTAGGCACTAAACCAAGACTTTGAGAAAGACTCACTAACATATGAGTTATCTATAAATGAGTCCAGACACCTGTCAATTTTACTCTGGACATTTGAATCCCAGTATAAAACCTCCTCAGTCACCACAACCATAACTCTAGGACCATACTCCGAAAAATACCAATCATCATCGTCATAGAAGGAGCGAACATAAGAACTATCAGTAGCTAAATTTCTTAGGTCAATTCCTTCCTGAACCTGGAAACATCCCTATATACTGCTGGCCAGATATCCTCCATACAGAAGTAGAACAAAGACCTTGCTCCAGATGTTTGTTAGGAATGGACCATACTGTTTACGAAAAAATGTAGTGATAGGGTGGTCAGTCTCTTTACCTGTGATCTGGCTGTATCCTCCTCCAACACAACATATATTATATGCAGACGAATGATGGTCATCACTGTTTTCTGACACTTTTTTACAAATAAGCCAGTGCCAATTACTCTCCTCTCTTCTGCCATTAAGCGCTAAGAAAGATCCAAAGCAAGTGATATTATACAGGAAACAAAACAATATGGCAGTCCCAGTGTATATACAGAATGACTGCACCGACCGGGAGGAGGTCAGAATGCCAATGTAGAAAGCTAGGACATCTGTGAGTGTTGTGATTGTTATGGAGACGGCAGCTTCAGCGTACGTCTCCGCCATTCTTTCTTCAACTTTGTCCTTTACTTTGGTTTGTTGCCAGCTGGAAATCATAATGAACATGTCATCCACCCTGACACCTGAAAGTAACAATCACAATATATTTTAACCCCTTACCGCTGCAGCCAGTATTGGCCTTCCTGACACAGCCCCATTTTTTAAGTCTGATACTTTATGTGAGAATAACTTTTTGATACTTTTACCTATCCATGTGATTCAGAGACTGTTTTGTCATGACACATTGTGCTTTAACTTAGTAAGAAATGTTGGCCCATACAATCCTTGTTCATTTGTGAAAAATATAAAAATATTGTGAACATTTTGAAATATTTGCAATTTTAAAAGTTCAAACGTTTCTGCGTGTAAGATAGACAGTTATTCCACACAAAACAGTTTATAACTATCATCTACCATAAGTCCACTGTAGGTTGTATCACTTTTAAATGTCTTTTTACTTTTTTACAACATTGGGGGGCTTAGAAATTTAGTAATAATTTTTTACATTTTCATGAAAATTTGCAACACAGACCAGGGACCAGTCCAGCTCTGACATGGCTTTGAGAGGCCTGTATGTTTGAAACCCCCATTAATGACTTCATCTAAGAAACTACACCCCTTAAGGTACTCAAAACAGCATTTAGGAGATGTATTACCCCATTAGATATTTCACAGAAATTAAAGCAAAGTGGAGGTGAAATTTCAAAATTTCACTTTTTTTTGCAGATTTAAATTTTTATCCATTATTCACTGGAACACGGTAGATGTGACCAGGTAAATGAAACTCAACATCGATTCCCCCAATCCCATCATTTTTAGAGATATTCCATATGTGGCCCTGGAGCGCTATTTGACCCAACCACAAGCCTCAGAATAGGAGGAGCATCTACCGGACTCTGGGGTCTCATTTTCATTATGATTTTCTTTAACCGTCATTACAGGTTTGCGGATACCCTAAGGTGCTAAAACTTAATAAACACCCCAAAAAGAACCCATATTGGAAACTACACCCCTTAAGGAATATATCTAGGGATGTAGTGTGTATATCGACCCCACAAGTGTTTCACAATTTTTTTTTAAGTGTTTGGATGTGAAATTGAAAAATTATTCCATTATTTCCAACAATCTGCAATTTTAGCTGAAAATACTTCATATTTGCAAGATATCATGGAAAAACTGATGGGATGAACTGATGTTTTTATTTGTATCACTTGGGCATTTATATGAGTTTTTGATTGTCTTTTATTCCATTTTATGTGCTACAGGATGAATGAAAATCTTAATTCGGTAACTTTTTTATGCTGTTCACTGTGCGGGTAAATCAGTGTGATGGATTTATAGTGTAGGTTGTTATGTACGCAGCGATACCAAATATGTGTACTTTATCTATTTTTTTAGATTTTTTAGGGCGATTACTGTCTGTGAAGGAAAAGGGCTTTGTACGTGATTTTATTTATTTTTTTATTTTGTTTTACTTTTTAAACTTATTTTGTACATTGTTTATCCTTTGTTACTGAGTCACGCTTCATGATAATCAAGTGCCAGCATGCCACAGCTGCACATGAGATACAGAATGTTAGGTGAAATCTTCTAAAAAAGGGCACAGACAGCAAAACAAATGTAAAAACCCTTCCATGCACTATCCAAAACTAAAAAAAAATTACATTTAATAAATATACCTGTTCCGACTTACATAGAAATTCAACTTAAGAACAAACCTACAGACCCTATCCTGTTTGTAACCCGGGGACTGCCTGTATTTAGAAAATGCTTCACAAATTAAACCCAACATCTTTACTGTTCAGGTTTATATCTTGCCGCTTCCATGTGCAAATATTTATAAACTTACCTAGAATGAGGAATGGAGCATTTGCAACAGTAACAACAAAGGGCACTCCACATAGTAACAACAGGCCAAAACTAGAGAGAACGGCCAGTCCAGAAGAAATGACTCCAAATATAGCGACCCAGGTCTTGTTCCTCACAGAATCAATTCTGTAAATAAAGTGAACAAGAAATTAGGGTATTTGCAGGAAGAAAATGACCACATTATCTAAGCAACTAGACAGAAGGAAGGGACTCTCTCTGTCAGCCATTGCCCTGCCCCCAAGACCTGATAAAGGCTTTTAGGTCTGCCATCCTAGCACACCTTTTAAGACCTGCTAAAGGACCTAACAGGATATCTGTCAACATTAGACTGATCGACATAATAGAATATCATTACAGTGTTTCTTTGCTAGCAATCAAACTATTCTGGAGTTAAGTTTCTGAGTGGGACTAACATTCAAAATTTTAAAAATGGTTTAAAAAATAGTAAAGAATAAAAAACAAAAAGATGCTTTTTCCTTCACTATTTTTTAATTGCAGTAAGCACGGACACAATTGGGGTTGCTGTAGTTTTTAATTATGTTACTTCGCAAACAGTGCGAAAGCTGTAAAAAAGAAACAATGGCAAAATTACAGTTTTTTTGTTCATTCCGCCATCTAAGAAACAGGATTAAAAGTTAAAATCATCAGACAAACCCCAAAGTTGTTATAATAAAACGACAGTTAGTCCTGTAAAAAACAAGTCCCCCCAAAGCTAGGTTGACATCAAAGGAAAAACTTAGAGGTGTCAGAATATAGTGACACAAACTAAATGATTTTTTTACTGTGCAGAAGTAGCAAAGCATTAAAAAACATGATAAAAATTTTCACAGTAATGATAAAAACTGATAGAACAAAGTAAACATGTCATTTACACACATGGGGAGAAATTTATGATCGGGGCTGTGGCAGTTTTCCGGCATCAAAAAGCTGTCGAAGTCCTGTCCTATAGATGTATGAACAGTGGCATTTCAAACTTTGGCGCGGTAAGTGACGGCGCAACTTTTTAATGCACCAAATATTTGATGTGTTCTTGAACATTCTACACTGCTTTAAAGTGATTTAAAATTGGCTCGTCAGCGCCAAGGTTCATATATGTCGCCCATGGTGAATGGCAGAAAAAATAAGGCCAAAATACAAAGGGGGACATGTATGAAAACTGTCAAAGTCTAAGACTTTCTTTGTTGTCCACAGCAGCAATCAGAGCGTCCCTTTAATTTCATACAGTGCTTTAAGAAAATGAAAAGGGAGCTCAGAGTGGCTTCTATGGGGAACAAAGAAAGTCTTAAACCCAGACAGTTTTCATACATGTGGCCCAAAGTTTTACAGAAATTGCAGAATTGCTGTTTGTTTTCCATGCTCCTACCAAATGAAAAAAAATATATATTCTATACATTATACACTACCCACAAAAAGTTAGTGATACTTGGCTTTGGGTTGAAATTTTAGGTTGAACATAAAATTTCCTGAAAATTTGTTTAAATGCACCAAATGAAAGCATCTCTTAACTTTAGAATGCACGGGCCACATGTATGAATCCCGCCGGGTCGGGGGCGCACCTTTCCGCCAGTTTTCCGGCGTAATCTGCGCCTGATTTATGTCGAGGCCGGGGCGTGCTCATACATACAATGTAAAGTCCGCTGCGCCTCGTCTGTGTTTTAGGCGCAGTGCGGCGCTGCGCCTATGATTCGCCGCCGGAGGTAGCGCACTCATACATGCGGGGAAAAGTTCTCTGCGCCTCGCCAGTGTGTGTGGGGCACAGTGCGGGGACATGGGCGCAGTGTGGGACGTAGGCGCCGTGCGGGACTGCGCCGAAAAACAGTTCCGATGCGAGACAGGCTGGAACAGCGAGAAATCATTCCACATGTCGGTGCGAATTAAAAAATCAAAAATCCCCCTTTTAAAAAGGCGTTAAAACTTTCTCAGGAAAAGAGCTAAAAACCAAAAAAAATAAAAATACATAAAAAAAATCATTTTCCAAATTTCCCCAAATTTCAAAAAAATTGGGGGGGGATTTTGGAAATTGCCGGGAAATCCATAATTAAAATTTCAGAAAGCTTTTTCGTTTGGGTGGGCCAGAACCCACCCCCAAATCAATGGGAGCGACAGGGGAACCTTTAAAACCTAGGGGGAAATTTTAGACCAATCAGAACCCCCCGGCGGGAAAAGTTTCAAATACAGTAAAAATGCGAAAAAGACTGATTGGTTAACAAAACCGGGGGATTTGGGGCTTCCCCCGCAAAATCAGAATAGGAGCACAGAGACCCATTCAAGTGAATGGGGGAAAGTTTAAAAACTATTTTTTTTGAGCGTTTTTTTAATCGCCCAAAGTTAAAAATCGGCAAGGTTTTTTATGGGGATGGGAAATTTCCAATCATGCGAAAAATTAAGGTTAAAATCTGAGCACATCTATTAAACCCGCGCCTTTTTTGGGCGTTTCCCCTGAAATTTTTGGCCCCAACAAATCAATTACAGAATAGGGGCAGGGTGAAAATTTTGGTTTTGGACGCATGCCCGGGGTTTTTGAAATGGTTTTTCGTTTTGGCGGGAAAAATCACATGCCCTTCTTTTACAAAAGAAAAAGTTTTTTCCTGTTTCACCCATGTCTCTCACCCTCTCATAGGAAAGGACCTGCGCTCTCCCTGGGGCCAAACAGCTAAAGCGAAATTATCTATTTCTCCCACAAGAAACTTCAACAAATTAGCTTGACCCTTTCCAATTAAATTTTAAATTAGAGATTTGAAATTTTAAATTTTATTTTTAGCAGAGAAATTTTTAAAAAGCACATCTACCGCTGAAAAAATTCACGGCCCGGTGGGGCAGGGGGGGGGGCCCCGGGGGCGAACAAAAGACAAGCTCAAATCTAAAAAAGAACACGGGGGAAAAAGTTCCACCAAGCCCTTAGTGTAGAAAATTGTTTGGAATATTTTTATTTTTAACATTTTGCTATTAAAAATTTTCCGGGATTTTGGGCAGGCCCTGAATTAAAATATTGGATACACAATTTTCTAGTAACTGCAGGTCTCTTTTTTGGGTTTAAAAACCTATTTTTTTAATTATAAAGTATACATTTCAGATATGTTTTCTTTTTAAATTTAAACCCATTCCACCTGTTTTGATAATCCCCCTTTGGCAGTTAAATTTCAAACCCCAATCTTGTAGTTAGCACAGGTTGGGTTTTTTGCCAAAAAAACTTGTATCATACGAAAACAAAACAGTTACGGTTTTTTGAATTTTGCGCACCCAACCCTTGTTCATTGCGGGTGGGAAACCACTAAAACTTAAAACAGGGCCCAAATTTATACACAAGGGGTGAATTGAAAGGTGCAAAAAATCCGGTATCATACAAAAAATAACAGTTACGTGTTTTTGACTTTTGCACCCCCAGCATTGTTCATTGACGCACATCCACTAAAATCTTAAAACAGCAATTTTATTCCCCAGGTGAATTAAAAGGTGCAAAAAATAGTTTTTATAAAAACATAACATTAGGTTTTTTTTTGACTTTTGCCCCCCCCGCTTTGTTCATTACGCAGCTCCACGTAAATCTTAAACCAGCAATTCTATATCACCACAGGTGAAATTGAAAGGTGCAAAAAAATACTGATTATACGAAAAATTTAACAGACGTTTTTTTTGATTTTTTGCCACCCAGCTTTTTTCTTTGACGCAGCACCACTAAATCTTAAAACAGCAATTCTATATCACCACGGTGAATTGAAAGGTGCAAAAAATACCGTTTATTTAAAAAACATAACATTACGTGTTTTTGATTTTTGCACACCCAGCATTGTTCTTGACGCGCACCCAAGTAAATTTTTAAAAACAGCATTCTAATCACCACAGGTGAATTGAAAGGTGAAAAAAAATACGTGTATTAACGAAAATAACAGTATTTTTTTTTGACTTTTGCCACCAGCTTGTTCATTGACGCAGATCCCTAAATTTTAAAAACAGCAATTCTATATTCCCCACAGGTGAATTAAAGGTGCAAAAATCCCTTATTTACAAAACATAACAGTTACTTTTTTTTGATTTTTGGCACCCACTTTGTTCATTGACGCATTCACGTAATCTTAAAACCAATTCTATATCACCACAGGTAAATTGAAAGGGCAAAAAATACCGTTTTATATAAAACAAACAGAACGTTTTTTTTTACTTTTGCCCCCCAGCTTTTTTCATTGAGCAGCATCCCGAAAATCTTAAAACAGAATTTCTAAATCACCACGGGTAAATTGAAGGGTGCAAAAAATACCGTTTTATTATACCAAAACATAACAATACGGTTTTTTTAAACTTTGCCATCCAGTTTTTTGATAGACCCCTTTTGCGTTAATTTGAATAAAAATTTTGTTTTGATTAGGGGGATTTAAAATGCTGTGATTTGCCTCTTTTAATAAGAGACTTTCCAAAAATATTCATACTTCTCAAATTTTTTATTTGACAGGGAGCAAAAGGGGAAAG
>JAODAL010031997.1:0-47633 GCA_025379985.1 Phyllomedusa bahiana | reverse complement strand
CCCTAGGGTTTAGACTAGAACTTCCTTCCAGAAGGGCCCTAGAATGGACACTCCCACATCATGTCAAAATGTCTCATTACCCCTTTAGTGAAATTTGGGACAGACGAGCTGACCTTGATCCAATTTTCGAAGAATCACAGGAGATTTGTATCCCTATGTAACAACATAACTGGAAAAACGTTGATTTCGCATAGGGGAGACCTTATTTTTAGACTAAAAATCCAACCATTGATCCACGAGATAGGGTCCATATTACCCCCCCTTTTGGGCCCTTCACTGGAAGGTTACACCCCCCAACTTAGAAACAAGCCCATACACCATGGATATCACCCCTTTGGTAGGGGACGGTTACATCCCAAATAAACCAAATACCTGTATGAGCAGACAGATTAAATGATTTTTCTTAGCCACAAGCATGCTAAATTGCAGGTATTGAAAAAAGGATATTGAGGTACCTTAAATTCTTCCTGTAGTGTACAAAACTTTTAATCTCCCCATCTTTCTGCCTTTGGGAACATTATAATTCCACTAGAGATCCAATTATCAAACTCTCAAGTTTATAAAATTCTGGTAATTTGGGGTTTAAAAACCAAAAAGGGTGAAAAATTAGTACATCCGACCATATCCGTTTAGCCCTTTCCCTTTACCCCATCCCTTGTACATCGGGCAAGGGTGGGGTATTGCGTGATCATAACATTGCCCCCACCTCCGGGAAACTGCCAAAGGGGCCTTTTTTATACCGCTGGCCAGTAATCTCCATTTCCCCCCCCCCCAACCTTCGGGTTTGTCCAAACCCGGAAAATGCTGCCACTGGGAGGCCAAAAAGTAAAGCCATGCATTAGGAATAACAAACCACCGAGAGTTTGCCCCTTTTGGGAGTTGTTCTAGCTTAATTCGGCATATTGTCCTTTCCCCAAAAATTTTACGAAACAATTGGGGTAACTTATGAAAATTTGTCAGGGGGAAACCAGACTGGAGCATTATGGGGGATATCAATAATTAGGCATTTTACCATCTTAATGGGTTTTCCCCCCCCTAAAACTTAAATGGTGCTTACACCAACTACGATTTTAATTTCTTTGTGTAGATAACAGGGAACACATTTTACGAATTATCATTTAAATGAGGCTTCACACCCCCGATACATGAACTCGCTTACCCCTGGACTGTTTAAAATTTTGGGGGAAAAATCAAGGGCATGGGTCCAAAGGAAGGAGAACAGATTTTTCCAATTAATCGGAGGCCGACCCTTCCCCATATTCTTAACAAAGATAAAATAGGACCCACTGACCTCTCCAAACCCCCACATACACACAGTCATCAGCATAAATGAAAAAGGATAAAGATTCCACACACCCTTTTGGGTTTATGCTATTAAATTTTGAAAATTCTTTATAGGTGAAAATATATATATTTACAAAATATGGTTACAGAGGCCTTTTTTCCCAAAATAAATTTTTAAACATAAATTTTACATAAGGGGAAGGAACGGGGGACCATATAGGAAAAATTTCGGCCGTTACACAGCCTTTTTCCCGCCGGGTCACAAAAGAAAAAAACACAGTAAAACGTGTGAAAAATGTTATGGGGTCGGGAAAAACCCGAAGGAAGTTTTGGGGGTAAGTGTGTATATTATAGTGAAAATAGTACAGTAAGGACCAAATTACCAAGATATATCAGATTTAGGGGAGTAGTTAGAACCCAAAAAAAACCCGGGGAGGATGAAAGTAAATAGAAAAATAAGTAAGGGGATAATCGAAAAAGAGGAAAAGGGACTGGGGGGAAAAATCCAAAAGAGAAGGAAGGGACTTACCCTATAGACAAGTCTGAGAATGGGGAGTATGGAGTATGAATTTTTGGTAGAAAAAGGGGGCCAAATTTTCAAATGGAAAAAAAGGGGTTTTAAACTGAATACAAGTAGCTGTAAAGTACACAGCCTAAAAGTAAGGAAAGGACTCCCTTGCGGGGATTCTTACCACAGTAGGACCGCAGGATTAAATCTTAGGAAATAAAGGATAAGAAAAATAAGCGGGAACGGGAGGGAAAGACTGTATTTTCACCTATAAAAAAATTTTCAAAATTAATGAGCAAAATCCAAACGATGCGTGGATTTTTACCTTTTATGATTTTGATTGAAAGTCTCTTTCCACTTACACCCCCCTTCATATATTCAAGTGCACGTCATTCTTTTTCTAAATTTTTTCTCATTTGTTTGTTGCACTGTTTGAAAAAAATTGCTTAAAGCTAGATGTCTTTTTACACTTTACATATACGACCCACTGCGGCATCCATTATCTCCCAGGTCACAGGGGCCCCCTCATTTCCCTAACCCCAAACCGAAATTAAAACCAAGAAAACGAACGTTATCCAAACGATTAGTACCAACAGCTACATATCTACCCTAGCAGAGTATATAAGGAAAACCCGTATACCACCCCGGTCTTTCGCTCCAATCTTCAACCTACACTTTTTAAAATGACAACCCCAATATTGTACACATTTTATGCAAACTTAAATAAATGCCCCCTTTACCTTATTATTCTCACTGGGGAATATCTACAAAAAGCCATCAGGATCTTGACGAGAAATTAAAGCGTAAAACACACTATCCCCCAAACCTTTCCCATCAGAAGATTGGATCACATTAAAACAAACAACCGCAAATTTTGACACAATTCAATCTACACTGAAAAAAGCAACCGGAAAAGTTTATTCGAATACGGAGGATTACCTCCTTAACAGGTATATAGATGGCGGGGCTTTTCTCTTTATGGCCAAAAATTTCAAACCGGGAAAAAACAATTTCTTCCCCAGTTCAGACACAAAACACCATTCTACAGAACGCAGAGACAACCCTTTTTTTTGGGAACAAGAAGACCAAGCAAAGAGGGCCACACGAGGAGACGGGAAAAAACGCTTTTGGACCAGACGACCAGGGTAACCACAACCCGAGGGTACTCACAACTCCTTTTCAACCAAATACAAGAACATACAGGGACCAACCCAGTTTACCGACATCTCCCATCACCCAACAACACTTGCGTAAATATTTCCTACTCCTTTACTCCATCCCTACTGTACAAAGTAAAGGTCTTTCATTTTGCCCAACCCCTTCCCTGACCCTTTCTTCTCGAGCAGGAACTACAACGTTTTTACCGATCACTTCGTCTAAAAACCCACTTTAGCCATCTTAATCCCGCCTCTACTACCTGTTCCACTACACCCAATCTATCCATCTCCAAACTACACCTCAGAACCCAGAAATTTTTAACTTTTCCAAGAACTTCCAATAACAGAGACATATATTTCCTATAGATCGTGATTTAAAAATACTCTTAAACAGAAACCCCAAATTTCCACATCAATAACAACTTGTCACAGGGGAAAACAAGTGTCGGTCATTACAAGAAAACCCACAAATTACCATAAACCCGCAGACAAAGGGGGCTATATGATAAGGACCAAATAAATACATGCGGGAGACCAACGCAATAAGCAAATGCCCAAATTGACCTTAAAATACAGGACCCAAATTTAAATAATCTCCAAAAAGGCTAAACCCTTGTATGCCCTCGATAGAAACATTTTTACAGAAAGACCTTTGCTTCCTTTTAAACCACTCCCAAAACCCATTTTTTTACATTTTACCCAAGATTCACAAAATCACAAAATCCACCGGGACGACCAATATCCCTCCACCAATTCATTTTCTCCCCCCTAGCCCAATTTTTAAAAAAATTTTTCTCACCACGGTTCCCAAAAACTAAATCCTATCAAAAGAGACACACCTCATTTTCTAGACTACCCCCATCTCTAACCCTACCCCCCCCAATTCCACCTCATTACATTAAACGAAATAGTCTCTATCCCTCCATCCGCTGGGGGGGATGGCTCCGGGCCCCAGAGTAGTTACACACTTCTATCTATCTCCTCAGAAATAGAATTTTGTATTTCACCCCTGACCATCGTTCTGACCGACAATTATTTCCTTTTTGGGGGAAATTTCTTCCCCAAAAACGGGGCAACGAGGGGTCCAACCCCACCCCCCCCCATCTAATAGGTTTTATTCCTCCATTGAAACAAACATTCTACATCAACCCACTGTTTGACGACTTTGGTCTACGGGGCATCGATACATCATGATTTCTTCTCATTTGGCAGGGCGAAAATTTCCCTCTATTACTCCGGGGCTGCCTTTACTATACATATATCCTGCCCGGGATTAATTTTCCGACACTTGGGGCCCCAAAACCTAGAGGGGATCCCCTTTACCAATCTTTACACCAAACCTACCGACAGGAAAATTTACCTTCATTTTCTAATTGTCATCCATCTCACACCAAGACCTCTTTGCCATTTTCTCAAATTTATAAGTTAAAATTGTGTCTAATCCCCCTGATCGCAACCAAACAAAATTTTATGGTCGTAATTTCTATGGGATACCCTTACCAACCATATCCCAAAAATAAAATGCCATAGAGAACCCCGAGTCCCTTTTTTCCCAACCCCCGAAACTTAACTTTTGTAAACACTTTCCACCCTTTTATCCCCAAACTACATCAATCACAAAAACATTGCATATTCTACGGATGGATACCCGAATTTTTCTGAGTTCCCCAAAATACAGCACAATTTGTTTTTAAACGCCCCAGGGGAAAAACTACCCCTAGTGCGGCAGACAAGGTTCTCTTAAAAAATATAACCACAGTCTCATCTACTATCCCCAAAACAGGCACTTTTTCCGTCCTCCATTGCAACCACTGCTCAAAAATGATTAAGGAGACATTGTTTACCATCCCCCTACTGGCCCTTTCCCAAAGTTTAAAAAGGGTTTTTCACATGTGACTCAACACAGTTTGTATACTTTCTAAAATGTCCCTCGGCTAGTATAAAGTTGGTGAGACAATCCCAAAGATTAAGGACCGGCTTTTCTGCCCCCAAGTCAAACCCAAGGTGCAAAAAAACCCGGCTCCCCTCCCGCCCAACCTTTGTCACAAGGGCACCAAATTTGCCCCTACGTCATCAAACCTTAACACGTCCCCCGACCACTAGGGGGGTAATCACATTTCACTTTTGAAAAAAAAAGAGGCTTCTGGATACACAGTTGGATCCTTCATCCGTGGGGCTCAAAAGAGAATCGATTTCATTTTCTAACTCTTCCCCTAATATAATCTTTGTTTTAGACTTTTTATTTTTCTCTTCACAGATTCGCTGAGAATTCACTATATTACCATAGAATTTAAGAGGTGAAATATATTCTTCACATATCCTTTTTACTTAATTACAATATTAAATTTTTACCATACTTGTTGACTACTTTTCCACAACTAATACTATAAAACTCTATCATTTTGTTTCTTATAAAAATTACCTGTTTTGTTATCTAAAAGTTTTTTTTTACTTAAATCTATAACAAAATATTGTTATTATTGTTTTATATTATCCACAAGGGGCAATTTTTCCCATTCAATATGGGATACAATAAATTTTACTGCATTTATTTTTTGTCATGATAATTTTCCACAACATAAGGGAACTTGCAAACACTTGCCCAACTATTGTACCATCAACAACATTTTTAAAAGTGTAATAACCATATTTTGTTTTTTAAATGTGTATTGCCCCATGTAAAATTGATTGTTTCATACTAACATTTAGTCATCCCTTTCTCCCTACTTTTCTTTATGCCGCTGCCCTATTTCTCTATATAATCCTTATTTTCCCCCTCCCCCAGTTTTTTTTCAATAAACCTTATTTTCTTCCTTCTCCTGTTTCTTTCTACCCACACATCCAGCTCCTATTCCTTACCCGCCCTCTAGCGCCGCCGTTCCATACTCCGCGCACGCCACACTTTTTGTTTCTTCTGGGGATGCCCGGCGTCTGCTTAAACGGAGATCCGCCCCACGTGAGGACCGGAGTCTCCGTGCACCCGCGCTACGCCTATTCCCTATTCACATCTTTCCCAAAGGGAACTTTGCTTTTTTTCACTCCTACATCTTTTTTCCCACCAGTTCCAGCTTCATTTTTTTCTTATCCTTTTTTTCACTATAATTTATCCATCCTGCGGCCCACGTGGTAAAATCCCTGCAAGGGGGATCCTTTCCTTTTTTTTAGCCTTTCCACTTTACAGCCTACTTGATATTCATGTTAAACCCTTCTTTTACCATTTGAAAATTTTGGGCCCCTTTTCACCAAATCTCATACTCCAACATCCCTATTCTCAACATTGCTCTATAGGGGAAGTCCATTACCCTTTTCTTTTTTGGGTTTTTTCCCCCTAGTCCCTTTTTCCCCCTTTTTTTAACTTATCCCCCCTTACTTATTTTTTTATCATTGCTTTTATTCCCCTCGGGTTTTTTTGGGGTTCTAACTCACTCTTCATAATCTATAATCTCGGTAACTTTTGGTCCTCTACTGTCTTTCTTCACTATAACCTATACACATAACCCACACATTTCCTTGGGTATTTTCCCCACCCCCTACACATTATTCACACGTTTTACATGTGTTTTTTTCTCTTTAGTGATCCGGCTGAGAAAGGCTGTGTAACGGCCGAAACGTTCCTATATGGTCACCATGTTCCTTCAGCCATATGTCAAATATATGATTAATAATTTATGTATGGAAATAAGGCCTCTGTAACCATATTTTGTAAATATATATATTTTCACCTATAAAGAATTTTCAGAATTAATGAGCATAAATCCAAACGAGTGCTGTGGAATCTTTATCCTTTATGATTATTGAGTTGAAAGTACTCTTTCCACTTAGCACCCCCATTCATATATTCAAGTGCACGTCATTCTTTTCTAAATCAGCATAAAGTGAGACACGTTCCTCTATGTCCCCACATCGAAACCCAGTAATGTCTGTGGCTGTACGTAACAGGCACGCTAGGGGCTCAATCACCAGCGCGAAGAGCAATGGGGACAGAGGGCAACCCTGCCTTGTACCTCTTTGCAACTCAAAAGAGTCCGAATATAAATTCCCTGCTCTAACTCTTGCCATTGGTTTAGCATACAGTATTCGGACAGCTGCAATAAATTTGAGGCCAAAACCCATCTTCTCCATAACCACCCATAGGAAGTCCCATTCAACGCTGTCAAAAGCCTTGGCTGCATCAAGTGAGAATATTGCCCGTCTACCAGTGTCAGGGGAGCTCAACTGCATGTTCAAGAACAACCGTCGTAAATTAGTGGCGGTGGACTTGTTAGCCATGAAACCTGGTTGGTCATCATGAATTACCTCTGAGATTATTTTGCTCAATCTGTTAGCAAATACCTTAGCTATTAATTTAACGTCAACAGGTAAAAGTGAGATGGGTCTATAGGAATCAGGCAGTAAAGGGTCTTTGCCGGGTTTTAAAATAAGAACAATAATCGCCTCTCGCAATGAGCCAGGCAAGTATCTCTCTTCCATAACATCTCCCAATGTTTTCAGGAGTTGAGGCAGTAAAATATCTTTATACATTTTGAAAAATTCTGATGGAAGGCCATCTCCTCCAGGCGCCTTCTCATTAGGGGCCGAAGAAAGAGCCTCCTCTAGTTCCTCCAAAGTTATGGGCTGCTCCATTCATTGCCTAGAATCACCTGAGACTTTTGGAATAGATATACGGGCAAGATATTCATTTAATTCTATCAGTTGGCCTTTACTTTTAGATGAGTAAGTCTGCTTGAAGTAAGAAACCAATGCTGAAAGAACTTCAGTCCTCTCACTCACCACCACCCCATTTTCTAATTGCAACTTTTCAATATGCATTGCAGACTGCTGTGAGCGAATTACATTGGCTAGCAACCTACCAGTACTTTCCCCTTGCTCAAAATATTTCAGTTGAGTAAAATAGCGTTTATTGTCTGCTATTATTATCATATGGTCTCTGAGTTGTGTCTGGGCCTCCTCCAAGCTCAGTTTATGAGCATCAGAGGGATCTTGAATAAATAGATTTTCAGATCTTACCACAGCAGCCTGAAGTGACTTAGTAAGTGCTCTGGTTCTGGTTTTTCGCCTACTAATTGCTTTAATATATATTCCTCTAATGAATGCTTTTAATGCGTCCCACACAAAAGCATTAGAAGTGGTACCCTCATTTTGGCGCACAAAGTCAACTAGTTCATCAGTCAAAGAACTGTGGATTAGTTGCACCCAAAATGGATTTAGATGCCAAAGACCCCTAGGAAGAACTGCCCCTTTCCCAAAATTTAGCCTAACTCTTAGCGGTGAGTGGTCAGACACACTCCGCACCATATATTCTAATTCCTGGACATAACCCAGCAAAGAGTCAGATCCTATAGCCAGGTCAATACTTGATAATGAACCATGAGAGGCAGAATAACATGAATATTGGATAACAGTCGGAAATTTTACTCTCCAGATATCTCTAAGCCCCACTTCTTCCAAGAGACGCGACAATGCAGTGGGTTGAGTCTGGGGATCACTAGTACCTCTATGCATTTTATCCCAGTACAGGTGCAGGTAGGCATTAAAATCACCTATAATAAGTACAGGAACATCCAGAGAAGAATCCAGAAATAGTTATGCTTTTCTGAGAACCTCTCCTGAGTATGGTGGTGGAATATACAGTGCGAGCAGAATCACAGTAATATTGTAAATAAAGCAAAGAATACAAACATATCAGAGTCAATAACTGATTTTTGACAATTAAATGAGATAAAGCGATGCACCATTACGCTTACGCCCCTTGCATGTGAGGAATATACTGAATGAAATGCTGCCCCCATCCATGCCTTCTTCATCCAGTGGACAGACTCTTTTGTCAAATTGGTCTCTAAGAGACAGACAATAGCTGGTTGGGCTTGGTTCAGCCAGGAAAAGACAGCACATCTTTTAGAAGCCTCCCTCATACCCCTTACATTCCAGGCGATCACATTAATGCAATTAGCCATAAAAACATAGGTTGTTATTAAAGTCTACAGAAAAGTCTTACACCACCCGAGGAAAACACTTCACACAAGTGCTAGTTTTATGACAGGCAAAGTGACAGCTGCTGTTAAAATGGCTTTCAGCAAATACAGGAGGCCATAAATAGATCTTGTATTATTCTGAAAGTTCCAATAAGCTACAGAGGAGAATCTGTTTCTTCACCTTTACTGCTCTGCGTCAAGTTATTAAGGGCAAATTTGCAATCCTACTTATATATGGGAAGTGCCCAACTAACATTCTAGCAACTTTTAGGATCATCTGTAAAGCGGGAATCTTCCCAGCCCGCGTTACATTTCAAGCCGACATATACAGACTTTGTTAAACAGTTTACACAAATACACGCCTTTGGGGCGACATGTATGAATGAGACGGTGCCAGTATTCTGGCGGACTTTGCGCCAAAAAGCTGTCGTAGCCCTGTTCTATAGATGTATGAACAGTAACACTCCAAACTTGTCTCGACACTTTGTAATGCGCCAAATATGTGGGGATGTTCTGGGGGCATCGTAACACATTTGTAGGATTAGACACATTTATGAATGTGAGACGCCAAAAGTAGGCGCATAACTGTCAGAACAGCCAGACCAAGTTAAAAGTGGTCTTGAGGCCAAAGTTGTTGCCAAATGTATGAGCTGCAGAAGAACAGGTTCATACATACTGGCGCATTCTATTTAGAACTTGTCTGTCAGCGCCAACATTCATACATGTTGCCCGTAATGTAGACATAGAAATAGTCAATAATATCAAAATTCAGCAATACTTGTGGAGATAGAAAGTCCTGTACGCTGCTTTTCTTAGAGTCCAAAAGACTTCACAGTGTCCATATAAAGTTCATAAAAGTTGGAGGATTGGCTTTCTGGCAGGCGACCTTGCGCACACCTGCGTACAATACAATAAATGTGTTTATTTGTGTAAACTAACCGAGTCTGAATATATCTGTATTAAGGGCAAATTGTTGTAATGCAGAGGTGGATTCGCTGGGCCACCGCAAGTGATGATAGTTAAGCCACGCCAGGGAGCGGAGTCTAAGTAGCCCCCGGTATTCACCAGAGCCCGCCGCAAAGCGGGATGGACTTGCTGCAGCGTGAGACTACCAGGTCGCTTCCCCTGACTTGACTTGCTTGCGGTGGCAGCCGGGGTACTGCGTGGTACAGAATCGTAATCCAGAGGCGTAGTCGGGGACAGGCAGGAGGTCAGGGCAGGCGGCAGAGGTTCGTGGTCAGAGACAGACAGATGGTCAGGCAGGCGGCAAACAGGCAATGTCAGGAAACGTAGGGGAACAGACTGGTACACGGGTAATCAGACAGGACTTCCAACACTCTCAAGACTTGCTAACGCACACCAACGAACTGACAGCGAGTGTTGGGGGCGTGCACAATAAATAGGGTCAGCGGCTGGCGATGGCCTATTACTGGCGCGCTAGCCCTTTAAATCCAGACCAGCCGTCGCGCACGCGCCCTAAGCAGCGGGTACACGCACGGCGGCTGTCAGAGCCAGATGGAGGAAGCACAGGAGCGGGGACTGGTGAGTACGGGGTTTCCTGGGCTAGGGCAGAAGGACAGGGGGACGGCCGCGGGGGGCCGCGGCGCCGAGCCTTGTGACAGTACCACCCCCCTTAGGTCTCCCCCTCTTCCTTTGGAATTTAGAGAGTAGATCAGGGGACAAGTTGGCCTCCGGTTCCCAGTCACACTCCTCCAGACCGAAGCCCTTCCAGTCAATAAGGAAGAACCTCTTCCCCCTCACCGTCTTCTCCGCTAACGCCTCCTTGACCTCAAAGATGTTATCTGTATTAGCAACAGGAGAAGGCGAGACAGATCTATGGGAGAAGCGGTTCAGCACCACCGGCTTGAGGAGGGACATGTGAAAGGCGTTTGGGATACGTAGAGTCGGGGGCAAGCGGAGCTTGTAGGATACTGGGTTCAGTCGCCGAAGTACCACAAAAGGACCCAAGTATTTAGGGCCCAACTTGTAACTGGGCACCTTGAAACGGATGTACTTGGTGGATAACCAAACCCTATCGCCCGGCTCAAATAAGGGCGGGGACCTACGATACCTGTCAGCATGAAGTTTGGTGCGAGCAGAAGCCCGTAGCAGGGCTTGTCGTGTGAGTTGACAGAGAGCCTTGATGTCCTTTACTTGGGCATCCACGGCAGGGACAAGACACGAGGTAAAGAGAGGGAGAGGTGGGCAGGGATGTAACCCAAAGACGACATAAAAGGGGGAGGCCCCAGCGGATTCCGAATCTAAAGAGTTTTAGGAAAACTCTGCCCAGGGGAGAAGATCGGACCAGTTATCATGACGGGCGGACACAAAATGCCGCAAGTAGGTACCCAACACCTGGTTAACCCTCTCTACCTGCCCGTTAATTTGAGGGTGGTATGCAGATGAGAAGTCTAGCTGAACCTGCAACTGACAACACAGAGCCTGCCAAAATTTAGCAATAAACTGGACTCCCCTATCAGAGACAACATGCAAAGGAAGACCGTGCAATCGGAAAACATGACGGAAAAAATGTTGGGCCAGCTGGGGGGCAGAGGGTAACCCAGGCAGAGGGATAAAGTGAGCCATTTTGGAGAAATGATCGGTCACCACCCAGATGACCGTGTTTCCAGATGAGGTTGTGAGATCTGTAACAAAGTCCATGGCCACATGGGTCCAGGGTTTTTCCGGCACAGGGAGAGGCTGAAGAAGGCCCGCAGGTTTGAGACGAGGGACCTTATTACGGGCACAGGAGGTGCAGGCCAGAACAAAGTCCCTGACATCTAGAGTGAGGGTAGGCCACCAGTAATAACGGGAGACCAGCTGTAGAGACCTATGGACTCCTGGATGCCCAGCTGTTTGAGAAGAATGTCCCCACTTCAGGATTCTAGGCCACAAAGCAGGACGCACATAAGTCTTCCCGGGAGGCAAGTGTTGAAGATCCACGGGGGCAGCCGTGACGAGCCGTTCTGGAGGGACTATGTGCTGTGGAGGAGACTCAAGGCCCACCGTATCCAAAGAACGAGATAGGGCATCAGCTTTGACGTTCTTCCCGGCTGGCCGAAAATGTAGAAGGAAGTCAAAACGGGCAAAAAAAGACCATCTGGCCTGCCGGGGATTCAAGCATTGAGCCGACTGAAGATATAGGAGGTTTTTATGGTCGGTGAAGATGTTAATAGGGTGGCGAGCCCCCCTCCAGCAGGTGATGCCACTCTTCTAGAGCCAACTTTATGACCAGTAATTCGCGATCACCAATGGTATAAATCTTCTCGGCAGGAGAGAAAGTTTTGGAGAAAAACCCACAAGTATGCAGTTTACCCAAGGAGGATCTCTGTAGGAGGACAGCGCCTTCACCCACAGAGGAAGCGTCCACTTCCAGAATGAATGAGCGGTTAGGGTCCGGGCGAGACAGTACAGGAGCAGACGTGAATGCAGATTTGAGACGGTTGAAGGCTTCTTGAGCTTCTGGGGGCCAGGATTTGGGATTGGCGTTTTTCTTAGTTAGAGCCACCAAGGGAGCCACAAGTGTAGAGAAGTGTGGGATAAATTGTCTATAATAATTGCCGAATCCCAAAAAAACGTTGAATGGCTGAAGGCCCACCGTTTGTGGCCACTGTAAAACTGCGGAGAGTTTTGAAGGATCCATCCCGAGAGCCTTATCGGAGATGATGTACCCTAAGAAGGGTAATCTGGTACGCTCAAAGAGACACTTCTCCGGTTTGGCAAAAAGCTGATGGGTGCGGAGTCGCCTGAGGACCTGGCGGACGTGGTGGCGATGAGTTTCAAGATCAGGAGAAAAAATTAGAATATCGTCCAAGTAAACAATAACACAGACATAGAGTAGGTCCCGGAAGATCTCGTTGACAAAGTTCTGAAATACAGCAGGAGCGTTGCAGAGACCGAATGGCATAACAAGATACTCTAAGTGGCCATCCCGCGCATTAAATGCCGTTTTCCACTCATCGCCTTCTCGAATGTGAATTAGGTTATAAGCACCGCGTAGCTCCAGCTTGGAAAGGATTCTTGCGCCACGCAGGCGGTCGAAAAGTTCTGAGATCAAGGGCAGAGGGTAGCATTTTTTTACCGTAATTTTATTTAAGCCCCGATAGTCGATGCAAGGCCGGAGAGACCCGTCTTTTTTCTCCATGAAAAAGAAGCCGGCTCCTGCTGGAGACGAGGACTTACGAACGAAGCCTTTACGGAGGTTCTCAATGATATTCCCTGACATAGCCTTAGTCTCCGGGAGAGAGAGGGGATAGACCCGGCCTCGGGGAGGAGTACAACCAGGTTGCAGATCTATGGGACAATCATAAGGCCTGTGCGGAGGAAGAGTTTCGGCCTGTCTTTCCGAAAAGACGTCGGCAAAGTCCCAGTATGGCGTAGGCAGGCCTGGTGGAAGCTTGGTAGATTTCGGAGAGGCGGCCTGAGGAGCAGGTTGCGGCTTCGACAGGCAACGCGAGAGACACGCGGCACCCCAACGCTTTACTTCACCTGTGCTCCAGTCCAAGGTCGGGGTATGGTCTTGCAACCGACGTGACGAACACAGGCTTCTGCAACGGAGTTACTGGGATACAAAACCTGATCATAAGTTCGTGGCTTATGAAATTTCCTGCAGATCCTGAATCAATAAAGGCGGACCTACGAGCCCTAGGTGCGGAAGTTTCCCGGGCGCACTGGACAGTCCCCAATAAAATAGCCAGAACCGCCACAATAAAAACACAGCTGCTTCTGACGATGCTGTGAACGTTCCTCCTGGGTCAGGTGGGCTCTCTCAACCTGCATAGGTTCTTCTTTGGGAACCATCGGTGGAGGAAGAGGTGGTCGCTGGAAAGTGGGGCCAAGCGGGGTAGACGGCGTGAACGGACGACCTCCCGGTGAAGGCGGAGCTCTTGTTGCCTATCTGTGAACCGAATATCGATACGGATGGATAAGAGGAATAACTAATCCAGGGAAGCTGGTAGATCCCGAGCGGCGAGCTCATCCTTGATTCGTCCAGAGAGACCTTGCCAGAAAGTCGCCACCAAAGCTTCGTTATTCCAGTCTAGCTCCGAAGCGAGAGTGCGAAACTGCACAGAATACTGACCGACCATGGTGTCGACATGATGTAGCCTGAGAAGTGCTGCGGCAGCCGAAGAAGTACGGCCTGGTTCCTCAAAGACCGTGCGGAATCCCCGGAGGAAGGTTTGGAGGTCGGCTGTCAGAGGATCCCCTCGATCCCACAGTGGCGTGGCCCAAGCCAAGGCTTCTCCAGTCAAGAGGCTGATTATGAAGGCCACCTTGGCACACTCTGTAGGCAATTGATGCCCCATCATCTCGAGGTGGATGGAGCACTGGCTGATGAACTCACGGCATTTCTTGGGGTCTCCATCGTAGCGGGAGGGGAGTGGCAGATGCAGAGAGGGACCAGAAGCCGGAGCAGGTAGAGCAATGGACGCCGGAGCAACGGATGCAGGTGCGGCGGTGGCAGCAGGTGGAGGTAGACGGGCCACAAGGTTCTGTATCATGGCCGCTAGCTGGTCAATATGTCGGCTTTGCTGGGCGACAGCCGTCGTGACATCCCGGAGGTCGGGCAGAGGTATCCTGGTGGAATCCATGGCCAGTTCGTACTGTAATGCAGAGGTGGATTCGCTGGACCACCACAAGCGATGATAGTTCAACCACGCAGTAACCCGGCCGCCAGGGAGCGGAGTCTAAGTAGCCCCCGGTATTCACCAGAGCCCGCCACAAAGCGGGATGGACTTGCTGCGGCGTGAGACTACCAGGTCGCTACCCATGACGTGACTTGCTTGCGATGGCGGCCGGGTTACTGCGTGGTACAGAATCGTAATCCAGAGGCGTAGTCGGGGATAGGCAGGAGGTCAGGGCAGGCGGCAGAGGTTCGTGGTCAGAGACGGGAAGACGGTCAGGGCAGGCGACAAACAGTCAGGAAACGTAGCGGAACGGACTGGTACACGGGTAATCAGACAGGACTTCCAACACTCTCAAGACTTGCTAACGCACACCAACGAACTGGCAGCAAGTGTTGGGGGCGTGCACAATAAATAGGGTCAGCGGGCGGCGATGGCCAATTACCGGCACGCTAGCCCTTTAAATCCAGACCAGCCGTCGCGTGTGCACCCTAAGGGTACGCCCGCGGTGGCTGTCAGAGCCAGATGGAGGAAGCACAGGAGCGGGGACTGGTGAGTACGGGGTTTCCTGGGCTAGGGCAGAAGGACAGCGGCTGCGGGCAGCCGCGCGGCACACGCGCCGGACACCGTAAGCGGCGCCGAGCCTTGTGACAATTGTCATAGAAATTGGGCCTCATTTATGATGTGTCAAAATGTAAGACTCTCCTTGTTGCCCATAGCAACCAGAACTTATAGCAACCAATCAGAGCTCAGCTTTCATTTTTATAGAGCAGTAAAAGAAATGAAAGCAAAGCTCTGATTGGTTGTTATGAGCTATGGTTGCTATGAGCAACTAGGACAGTCTTATGCTTAGACACTTTTCATAAATGAGGCCAAAAATCTATTGAAGGGTTCTCAGCTTTTCACATTTTTAAGTGTAATTTTCATTTGATTTCAACCAAACGTCCTGTGGGATTTCTCTTGCCTGCCATTCAGATAAAATTCTGCAGCGATACATCATCTCATCATCGATGAGACTAGAATTGTTAAAGAGTATTACTGCTTCTGAGAATATGACTATCTACATTAATATACTTTGCACGTTAACACTTCTTAGTTTTCTAGATTCCTGTGGTCATTGGATAGGAGTCTTTATTTGTCTGAAGAGGATATAAATCTGTACTGTCCATATGATTAACAGATGATATATTTTATTCTATAGGTTATCTGAGATTTCCCTGACAGGTAGAGCTTACATAGAGGCAATTTTTGAAGGAGTTATTCCAATTTATGTGACTTAATATAGTGGAATAGGAATCAGAATCAATTAATCTTGTAATGCATTTTTTCCTGTCATAGTGACAGACACCTAAGGGAAACCAAACAGACCCGAGCATAAGTCAATGGTGTCCGTCAGGCTTCAGTGGTGTCAGCCATGCAAAGGATCTGTCACAGCACTGCAGATTCCGTTCTAACACCAGGTCACAATACAGATGAGAGCAAAGCCTGAGATTTGCTGAAAAATTTTAGTAAATTGATTTACTTGCTTTATTTTAACACATAAGAAATGTGGTTTACTATATCTGAGGGTAAGTTCTCACGGCTGATTTTCTGTTTTCAGAGCGATACCTCGACAAAAACAGCATAAAAAGCCTCCGAAATGCCCCCAGTTCATACTTATTGATTCCTATGTAAAACAGCGTCATAGTTCACACACAACGAGGGTTTTATGCGCATATAAAGGAGTTGTCTCCCTTCAGAGTTTCAGAGAATGCATGAATGAAATACTCTGTTACTTCCTGGTTCAGACTGAGTCATTTGCATACAGCTCTATGCTTGTACAGCTCCATGCTGTGCTGTGCTTTTAGATGCTAATTAGATCAGATTAGCTTCTCAAACTACTAACAGGACTTCTTATCTGATCCCCAAAACAAGAGCCCTAATTACAGTGCTGTTTATTTTACATAAATCAAGCTTTTTACTGCTGAGCAGCACAGGACACTGCCATGACCTGTGTGATGACATCACTCACTGTTATCTCATTGAACAAACAGCAGGGGGAGAATTGTTTACAGGTCAGTTACTGAGGGAACTGAAATAGCCAGGGAGGTCATAAATTCACTTGTATCTCCTTAGGGAAAACAGAGGAACAAAGCAATATATTTGGAAAATGTCTTTATTTTGTGTTCCCTACAATTTGAAAGCTTTGTAGCGAGACAACCCCTTTAAGCACTTCTTTGGAAGCTGTTTTTGGCACCGGAAAAGAAGTGTCATGTCAATTCTTGAAGGGTTTTCAACGCTGAAAATCCCCAAAGGAATCCAGGAGAACTTTAAAACCTCATCCAAAATCTTAGCACATTTGACGCGTTTTTCGCCGCTGCTTTTGCCATGGCTATTAATTTGTATGGGTGTTTTAGAAAGAAAAGGCTATGCCTACACAGCACTGGATTCTCGTTGGATTTTCGGTGGATTCAGTATTTATAATCCACCGAAGATCTGACTGTACCCAGCGCTGTGTACACCGCAATGAAAAATCCGTGCAGTAGTCTACACAGCACAGATTTTTTTCTGGTCAGTTTTAAAATCTGCCAGATTCCAGCTGATTTTTAAACCTGCTGGATCTTCCGCAGGCATGCTGTCGGATTCCTGTCCATACACTGTATGGGGCCGACGGCAACTCCGAAAATCGACCGTGGTTTTTAGCACAAATCTGAGCCAAAAACCGCAGTCCAATAATGTTAAAATGCCATCGGATTTTGCACAGCATTTTAACATTTACTGTGTATAATAAATAGTGCACCTTAATCCCATATTTATTTTATCTTCAGGTTGCTTTCTAGCAAACACTCAGGGGCCTGTTTCCCCATATATAATAAGCTTCAACAACCATTCAGTGTTGCTCCACCATTAACAAATCAGACCTGTTATATTGAATTTTATCCTTTACTTCATAATTTACACATATTCATGTATTTCACAGAATTTATGCTGTTATCTCCATACATTTGGTCAATACATCTCACAATAGACAACTGGTTAAGTCCATAATATGTAGATAAGCGAAGAGAAAGGGGGCTTGACTCCCAAAACAAGGCGCAAGTGTGGTTTCACATGCTACAGGTTTGCTACCAAAGCTGTCTCAGCTCATCTGAATGGTGAAGTTTTTGCCTAAACTAGAGCACTTATCTACATGTTATGGACTTAAAGGAGTTTTATCGTTTGAACTATTCGTGCTCTTCAGCTAATTCTCTGAGATTGAATTTGAAATCCAGGGGCGAGTCTCTTCTCTCAGCAGGCATGTCTCTCCTCCCAGGAGGCGTGTCTCTCCTCAATGAAGACCTGTGACATCATCATTTTGTATGAAGCAGGGGATGCAGAAGGATGTCTGCAGAGGATAGCTCTACAGCCTCCTGCATGCTTGTCATGTGTCTGCAGAGCTTCAGGCTCCACAAGCTCCTTGCTGTGCTATATACAGTTATACACACAGCCTGAACTGATGAGACATGTGAGGAGTGTACACTGCCCCCCCTTTCCCCTCTGTTACCAGGCAGGAGACTGGGTTATGTAAGGAGAGCATGGAGTACACTGCCACTCCCTCTCCCTCCTCTCCTCTCCCCCTGTTAACGGACAGGAGACTCTATAATACTGTGTTTTATGAGGGGATCTGTGACTTAAACAGGTAGTAATTGCCCAGTTCATTCACCCTAGAGCTGGGAGATGAGTATAGAGCCAGCAGCCCTTGGTTTCACTATCGAATTTACCAGCTCAGAGGGGAGAAAACACAGTGTGTGCATGCAGCCAATCACAGTACAGGGGGCGTGTCCGGGGCATTTCCTGTCTGGGGGGCGTATCCCAACAGGCTGAATGAAATGTGCAGGCTAGCCAATCACAGTGCAGGGGGCGTTACCAGGGGGCGGGATCTGGCCAGGGGGCGTGTCCCAACCAGCAGCAGCAGAAACAGAATACAGATTTACAGAAAAGCTCATATCTGCTAAACCAAGTGACTGAGGTAATGCAAACCAATTACAAAAGTGCTTATTTTTACTGTCCCCATAATCTGAGGACCCTGATCTTTGTGGTGATAAAACCCCTAACATTGATTGTGAATTATTGACCAATTATGGAAAAACAGCATAAATTCTGTGAAATACGTGGATATGTGTAAATTATGAAGCAAAGGATAAAATCCAATATAACAGGTCTGATTTGTTAATGGTGGAGCAACACTGAATGGTTGTTGAAATATTTCCTGTGTAGACATAGCCTTACACATAATGTATTTTTGTTTTACAGTATTTCTCCATTTTTTGTTTTTTGTTTTCTTCATATAAGATGGGGATATATATTTTAGCTTAAAATAAACCTTTGGGAATCACTCAAGTTTAGACTGCCTGAAAGGGAGGGTCAAATGTGTTTTATGATGTTTGTTCTTATATGTACTTCTGCTGACCCAAGTCCTGTCTGTGTTCCCTGCCTGGTTCAGACTCCTGCATGTCTCCTACTTCAAGTTTGCTGGTACCTGTAGTCACAATCTCCTTTTACCTTCATTTATCCAGTGCCCTGCTCCTAGGTCGCCGTTGTTTCTGCTTACCCGTTGGATTTTGTTGCCTAGTAGTATTGAGAGCACTAGTGGTGACCACCTCGCTGAGGAGATGGTGCAGAAAGAATAAACATTCTCACAATTTGCTGATTTTCAAACACAGAAACACTTTTCACAGATGAGGCATTTCATGCTTGGGGGTTACATATATGTATACTATGCTCACAATGCAGGCAGTTCTCACTTGAAGGCACAATCTAATTTTAACAGCTGCAATTGGCGTTTTTGATGCAGTAATTATTATAAAATGACCAAGGCTCAAGTCCTTTGGGCTAGTTCTTGACAGTATTCAGTCTCAAGCTTTGCCCCTTAAAAGGGTTTCATGTCCTGCTGTTCTCTGTTCAGCTTTCATTATCTTCAAAAGGGGGTGTGTATAATTTGCTTGAACTGCATACCATGTGACCCAGACGGCTTGACATCACCATGCCTTTCCCCACAGTCTGCTCATTCCCAAGTTTCAAGTCAAACAAAGGTCTATGTATGTAAAATCAAGTAAACTAAAATACAAGAGCTATGAGTAGCTACATTGTAATCGAGTGGTTAGCATATCTGCCTTTCAGTATAGGTGTCCTAGGCTCCCTGCAGGAACCAAACATGTGGATTTTTTTTCTCAATATACATACCTGATTAAGTTTTCTTTTTTGGGGGGGCAAGAAAAAAATGCCAATAGACAGACCAAAATAAAAAGCAACATGATGATAACTTAGCTGCACTGTTTGAATAAATACTCTGAAGTACATAGGATGGGAGTAGAATGAGAGCACCTGGGGTTGAACACTCACTTAGCAGTGATTAATAGGCAGAGAAGAGACTGACAGTAGCTGCCTGAGAGGAAAGGTGATGTCTGAGCATGTGCAGCAAGGACTGAAGAGCTCTCAACACTGGTCGGATCCCCTGGAGATGAGCTGTGCACTATGGATCACTAAGGAAGCAGCTAAAACAAATATGGTAGGGAATCTTTAATAATGATGAATGGTGAAAATGTTTATTATTTTCAAACTTCCCACATCAATTTTAGTTGGTGGGAAAACCCCTTTAAGCCAAGAGTATGATGTTTAAGTGTCAGCTCAAAACCATTGAACCTAGGAAATGCTTTGCTGCAGCCACGTGGCGCACTTATGACAACACACTTCTACACCAGGAGGCTTCTGGTCAATACAAAACTGCTACCGGTTACTCTTACACTTGTTTTTGTTGTGGTCTTCTCTTCTGTATCAAGAGCCCTCATTCATGTCTGTAGGTGATGTCAGCTATCACTGCCCTCTTTGTCATCTCTCTTACAGTGGCCACATGTCTCACCAATAGGAATCATATGGCACCACTTGTCTTCATGGCCCAGTCAACAGACTCAAGAATTCAGAGCTTAAAGGGGTTTTGCCACGATCTCATTTCATACCTACTGTATCCAGCTCTTCAGCTCTGTGTCCTCAGAAGGGGGCGTGTGTGATTTGTTTGAATTGCATATCATGTGACCCAGCAGGATGACATCACCAGGCCTTTCCTCTCTGTAGTCAAAGAAAGGTCTGTTTATGTGTGTAGAACTGTAAGTAGCTACATTGTAGCTCACAGGTAAAACTTTTGCCTCCAGGCACAAGGGTCCTCGGTTCAAATCCCTGCAGAAACCAAACCTGTGGATTGTATTTCTCTTTATCAATGCACATACCTCATTGAGGTTTCTTTTTTATTGAGTTGCACTGTTTGACTAATTACTATGGAATACAGAGGAGAGGAGTATAATGACAGCACCTGGGGATGGAACACTCAGTAGCTGCCTGAGAGGAGAGGTGATGTCTGAGCATGTGCGACCAGGACTGAGGAGCTCTCAGCCCTGGTCATATACCCCGGAGATGAGCTGTAAACAATGGATCACTAAAGGAGCAGCTAAAACAAAAACGGTGCAGAATTTTTAATAATGATGAATGAGGAAAATGTTTATTATTTAATTTATAAACTTCCCACGTCAATTTTACTTCGTGGCAAAATCCCTTTCATTTGCTCCACAGCCACAGTTCACTTTCATTATTACGGCCAAGCACCACTATAGCATTCTATAGGACAAACTTAGTCCGAATTGGACTACATTTGCCTAATCTACCAAATGTATACGTATGGACACAAAATTAAGGTATCTGTCGGGATAAATTCCTCAGTATCCTGATGCATACCAAAAACAGGGACCAGAAATGCTATGTGAATGGGGTCTGACATGTTTAGAAAGTCTTTTACTACAAGAGCTAATAATGGTAGCTACTAGGACGGTTTTATGCAGGCATACTTTGGATGCATTTTTGCACATGTAATACAGCTGGGAATCTGGTTTCATAGATCTCATTAGTTCGAGTCATTAGATCTGTGGTCCAGATGAGATTTTTATCTGTAATGTGTTGGATCAACACTTTAGCAAGATAGGCTGAACTGGATGGACATATGTCTTTTTTTCGGCCTTACAAACTATGTAATGTGGTTTTAAAATGTGCACGTATTGCACCCATGTGAAACCGAACTCAGACAGATACTTTGGGCGACATGTATGAATCTCGCCGGGTCACCGTTTCGCCCGATTTCGAGTGAAAGCTGCGCCTGATTTATGTCGGGGCCGGGGCGCGCTCATACATACCATGAAAAGTCCGCCGCGCCTCGCCAGTGTGTGGGGCGCAGTGCGGGGACATGGGCGCTGTGCGGCACTGCACCTAAGATTCGCCGTCCGAGGAGGTGCGCGCATACATGCGGGGAAAAGTTCCCGGCGCCTCGCCAGTGTGTGGGGCGCAGTGCGGGACTTAGGCGCTGTGCGGGACTGTGCCGAAAATTATTAAAGATGTCCATGCGGAGTATGAATCAAAAAATCGCCTTTATAAAGGCGGAAAACATTCTCAGAAAAGAGCTCAAACCTCAAAAATAAAAAATACATTAAAAAAAAACCTTTCCAGAAAAAACCCTAAGTAACGCCGCAATATCAAGAATTTAGGTTTATTGGAAATTGCCAGGGGAATAACTTAAAATTTCAAATTCTAAAAGCTTATTCTCATATGTCAGCAGAAACCGGCCAATCAGAATAGGAGCGACAGTGAACCATTAAACCTATGGAGAATATTGACCAATCAGAATCAAAGGCGGGACAGTTCAAAATACAGTAAAAATGGCAGAAAAAGAGCTGATTGGCTTGAGCTAGCCTGGGGGCTTGGCTATCTCGGCCAATAAGAATAGGAGTGACAGGGACCCAATCAGAGCGCGAGCTACTTTTCCCATTGTAGTCTATGGAGAGATCGGCGCAATGCAATCTCGGCTCTCAGCGCCGTGAGGAATGGAGTAGGAATAAAAAAATAAGAGTACAGAAGTTGTACCGATGTGTATATAAAATGAATAATAATATGGGGGTAACTAAAAAAAAATATTAATTCCATAAAATCATGCTTATTTCTTTATTTTCGTTGCACCCATACTATTGATCCTTGGCTAACGAAAATAAAGAAATAAAAATATTTTATTGAATATTTTTTTTTTTCTCTACCCCCATATTATTATTCATTTTATATACACATCGGTACAACTTCTGTACTCTTATCATTTGATTTCGGCCATGTACAGTTTTATTTCAGATTGCATTAGAAAACCCATAGGAGCGTCGCTCGCTCTCCCATTGATCCAAATAACCGCGCCTCTTTTAACTTAGCCAATCACAGAGCTCGCTCTGAATTTCTTTTCCCCATAGAACTCTATGAGAAAGTAGCTCGCGCTCTGATTGGCTAAGCTGGATGAGCCCCCGCCGCTTCAACCAATCAGCTCTTTTCTGCCTTTTTACTGTATTTTGAACTGTCCCGCCTTTGATTTTGATTGGTCAAAACTTCTCCATAGGATATAATGGGTCTTTGTCGCTCCTATTCTGATTGGTCAATACTCCTTTATAGGTTAGAATGGACCACTGTCGCTCCTATTCTGATTGGTAAATAGTTCTACATAGGTTTTAATGGGACACTGTCGCTACAATTCTTATTGGCTGGTTTATGCCGACCAATGAGAAGCGCTTAAACAATTTGAATTACTGTATTTCCCGGCAATTCTCTCTATTGCAATTCCTTATGTAGCGCCGGTCTCGGCGACAAGCGCGTTGTTCGGGATTTAACTGCTTTATTTTTAGAGAAGGTTTCTGCGCTTTATCTGATAATGTTTTACACTTAATAAAAATGATTTTTTTATTCATACTCCATGCCGCACGGCGCTGAGAGCCGAGATTGCATTGCGCCGATCTCTCCATAGACTACAATGGGAGAAGTAGCTCGCGCTCTGATTGGCCGAGATAGCCAAGCCCCCGCTAGCTCAACCAATCAGCTCTTTTCTGTATTTTTACTGTATTTTGAACTGTCCCGCCTTTGATTTTGATTGGTCAAAACTTCTCCATAGGATATAATGGGTCTTTGTCGCTCCTATTCTGATTGGTCAATACTCCTTCATAGGTTAGAATGGGCCACTGTCGCTCCTATTCTGATTGGCTGGTTTATGCCGACCAATGAGAAGAGCTTAAACAATTAGAATTACTGTATTTCCCGGCTATTCTCTATAACCAATGCCTTATGTTGCGCCGGTCTCAGCAACAAATGCGTTGTTTGGGATTTTATTAATGTATGTTTATAGAAGGTTTCAGCTCTTTTTCAGAGAATATTTTACACTTAATAAAAATGATTTTTTTATTCCTACTCCATGCCTCACGGCGCTGAGAGCCGAGATTGCATTGCGCCGATCTCTCCATAGACTACAATGGGAAAAGTAGCTCGCGCTCTGATTGGCTGGGATAGCCAAGCCCCCGCTAGCTCAACCAATCAGCTCTATTCTGCATTTTTACTCTATGTTGAAATGTCCCGCCTTTGAATTTGATTGGTAAATATTTCTCCATAGGTTTTAATGGGTCTCTGTCGCTCCTATTCTGATTAGCTGAGCTAGCCAAGCCCCCGCTAGCTTAACCAATCAGCTCTTTACTGCATTTTTACTGTATTTTGAACTGTCCTGCCTTTGATTTTGATTGGTTCAAACTTCTCCATAGGCTATAATGGGTCCCTGTCGCTCCTATTCTGATTGGCCGAGATAGCCAAGCCCCCGCTAGCTCAGCCAATCAGCTCTTTTCTGTATTTTAACTGTATTTTGAACTATCCCGCCTTTGATTCTGATTGGTCAATACTACTCCATAGGTTTTAATGGTTCAAAGTCGCTCCTATTCTGATTGGCCGGTTTCTGCCGACCAATGAGAATAGCTTTCAGAATTTAAATTACTGTATTTCCCGGCAATTTCCAATATCCTAATTCTTGATGTTGCGCCGTTTTTGGATTTTTGGAAAGTGATTTTTTTAATGTATTTTTTATTTTTGAGGTTGAGCTCTTTTTCTAAGAATGTTTTCTGCCTTTATAAAGGCGATTTTTTCGGAATCATACTCCATGCCGCACGGAGCTGAGCGCCGAGATTTCTGATACGATCTTCTATGTTTCCTCGCATGTTCCGTTCTCGCTTCACTTCGCCTCCGCCGGAGCATTTAGACCAAAACAAACCAGGTCTGCCTGTCGGAGCTGCCGAGCGCTGCAATGTGCCGCACTTTGCCGACTCGCGATCGTACATGCCTCGGAGTTTTCGAGCGTGCCACGTCCCGCCCCGGAAAGCCTACAGCGCGCCCACACCGCGCCCATTGCCCGCCCTTTCATGCGGGGCGCAGCTGAAAGTGGCGAACGCTGCGCCTAACACCGCATCCCTACGTCCGACAGGGGGAATCGGGCCGGGAGGCGCAGAATACGCCTGAAATCTGCGAAAAGCCCGATCATACATGTCGCCCTTTGTGTCGAAATAAACTGAAGACGTAAGGATCGTGCTTTGCTTACTTTATTTGACCCTGGGGGATATTCAGTGCATTCCGTGCCTTTTAACTTGCCCTCAGCACTCACAGCTGATGCCCATCCCATTCCCTTGAGGAGTTATTTAGCCCTTAGTCATTGTTGCACTCAAGGCCTGAGTTTCTTTTGTGCATCCTGTGTCATTGCACTGTGATTCATGTCATCTGTGTTTCTAATTCCTGAACTCCTGCTGACTCAAGTCTTGTTGTGTTCCTTGCCTGGTCCGAACCCCTTTATGTCTTCTACTTCAAGTCTGCTGGTGCCTGTTGTCCAAGTCTCCTTTTGCCTCCGTTTATCCAGTGTCCTGCTCCTAGGCTGCCATTGTTTCTGCTTACCCATTGGACTTTGTTGCCCCTCACATCCCTAACCGCAGTTACAGAGCACTGACATTTTCATGGACTGTCTGCATTTTTCTTTGTGTTTCGTCTTTGCTTAAATGAAGTCCTCTTAAAACGTTATAGAAAGCAGGAAGACTTAGAGCAGAAAAAGCTATGCTTCAAATAAAAATGACTGCACAAAATGACTTACCCTAAAGATCTAGAAGTACAAAAATCTGCCTCTGTGAATTGAGGCCAAAAGCTAAATAAACTGTTGTGTAATGCAACAACTGTAATATAAGTTGTTAGAAAAGGATAAAGATGTCACTATACAAAGACAAAGAGTGTTTCTGCATTATAACATCACATAAATTGGGAGACCCCTAAAGCATTGCTACAAATGACTGTTGACTGCAAAGAGTTCCCTGTGGATAAAGAATAGCACCATTGTCTTGTCTTTCGATCAGGACCAATATAGGCTATACTGTACAACAGACCATCTCTAGAAAGTCAGCCCAAACTTGCCAAAAAAATCTCAACAATAAGTAAAGGTCATACAGGCATTAGCATCTACAAGAAGTCCAATACAATTATTATAGTGACATGTATGCAGATAAAGAGTTTTTAAAGTCATAACGTTGCACTTTTTGTGCTGCATTCATGTCACTATAATAATTATATTGGACTTTTTGGAGATGTGTATACCTGGATGAGCTTTTTAATGTAGAAAGATTTGCTTATATCCTCTTTCTATTCCACAGAATAATTTTGACTTCCAATAAAATATAGCTTTTATTTGGAATTGATAGAGAAGAACCGAACCAACCAACACTTATCCTATATAAGCCCTAGAAATCTATGCCCTACCTAAACAGATCAATGGCCCACAGAAAGGGTAGCCCTGCCAGGAGCCTAACCCTACCCAAAAACCTTAAAAAATAAAAATAAAAGGAATATCAGTAGTAGCAGTGGTAAATACTGTATTTCAGCTATTGTTAAATGATGGACTACACTAGCCACATGAAAGCTGTATGAGGTATGGAAATACCAATAGTGTCAGACTAGGGGGCCAGCTACTATACATGAAAATATTACCTGTTAATTTTTAGGCCTCTGAAGCATAAATGTCTGCATTTTGCCACATAATAATGCAAAACAGAACTGTATTGTACAGTACCCAATACCAAGTGAGTCACATATCTGTCTGTCTCACGCATCAGTCTCACATGCCTGTCTGTTTCACACATTTGTCACAGTCTAAGATATCATAGACAGACAAATGGCTAAGTGGCTCCATCCATGCCCCCCATCCATATCCCCTTCCACACCCCACCAGCCCACATACAATATCCATCTCCAAGTTTCCCTTGATCATATACCTCGCCACTTTCTAAAATAAACAAAACTATGAACACAATCAAAAAAGTAAAATTGAAACTATAATACCGCCACATAGAGACCGCATAGGGGTCAAACACCAGCTCAGGTCATCATCACTTGACAGTGAACTGATCCGCTGAGTTGTTCTCTTCTCTCATGAGTCATCCTTTTTCCGTTTTCTTCTCCATTCAGTCCGACCACCATGATGACTTCTCCCAGACAAAACTCATTCCTGAAGAATGTACAGCACATAAATGTTAGAATCCTCACTTTTCCAGCCTTCTCTACCCGTGCCCCACTTCTGTACAAATTCCCAGGGGTGGGAGAGTGGGTGCAGGCAATAGATTAGAGGTACAGTCTCCTAGGATGTTCGGGAGGCCGGGGAGGGCTAACTGCCTGAAGATTGTGCTACGGGTCTGGCCTGTGCCCCTCAGAATCATATTACCAGGTATGTTGGTTAGACTCTAGGTAATCCTATATTCTTTATATTAGGAGTTACAGCAGCCATGTTTTTCATGGAGCTTATTCCATTTAATAGGTGAAATTATACTAGTACATTATAGTAATGTGTTTGCAGCATCTTTCCTTGTCAACAACAGTTTCTAGTGATCTCTACAGACATGTTCCCAGGTCAGCTCTTTGTTGAGGGAAGCAGTAAGAAAAGGCATTTGTCCTGATTATCAATATTATTATAATAATTATAATAATGAGGAAGTTCATAGGGGAGTTTAACCCCTTAACGACCGCCCACCGACTTTAGACGTCGGCCGGTGCAGGTCGTTCGTCTGCAGCGACGTCTGCAGTGTGAACAAGGGCCATGTAGTAGCGCCCAAAATGCGTAGGCTATGTGGATATAGCCCATATTGTCCCTCTTTGCTATGTCATTTTGAAGGTGTGTATATAAATAAAAAAATTTCCAGTTTTTTGCACGAATTGCTGGATCACGTTTTTCTTCTGAAGTGCTGTGTCAAACTGACACAGATTAGAATGTATTAGCATATTCATATATGCTAATACATTACTAAGTGTAAAAATGTAAAAAAATGTTAAACAGTTCTCCCTTCATGGGAGTAAAAAAAAAAAGTAAAAAAAAAACATAAAAAGTGTAAAAAAAAGAATAAAAAAATAAATAATAAAATAAAAATAAATATTTAATAAAAAAATAATTGTGCATAAATTACACGCACAAAAAAACCTACACATATTTGGTATCCACATGACTGTAATAACCTGTAGAATTAATCAAACAAGTTATTAAGTGTGAAATGGGAATGGTGTAAAAAAGTAAATTAAAAAAAAAAAAAAATACTGCAATTATTTATGTGAACTTAAACTATTCCCCCATAAAGTACAACTTGTCTCGAATAAAACGAGGCCTCATCCAACTGCGTCATTGAAAAAATAGAAAAGTTAAAACTGTTGAAACGCAAGGAGGCAAAAACTAAAAAAATGTTCTGGTCATTAACTACTTTTCAGGTGTTCGGCTTATGGGGTTAAGAGACTAAATGAGAGATAAGTAGAGATAAGACAGTTAGACTAGGTTCACACGGCTTAACTGCGGGACGTAATTACGTCCCGCAATTACGCCGTGTGGCCGGGGGCGGGAACAGGGGAGGGAGCGGGGGGCCGGCACTTCGCGTATACGCCGCTAGAAAGTGACATGTCAATTATCTCCCCGCCCGGCGAATACGAAGGAGGAGACGTAATCCATAGTTCTCTATGAGAACTGTGAATTACCGTAATGAATGGGCCGTTTTCAGCCCGTAATTTGCGCACTTCGGCGCGTAATTACGGACCGAAATATGGCCCATTTTAAACCGTGTGAACATGGCCTAAGGAGAGAAAACGCCCCATATGATGTAATCACAGTCTAAGAGTAGTTACATCAATGTTATTATTCAAATACAGAGGTTAAAATGAAAACATGGAATGTAAAGAACAACAAACCAAGAAATAGAACAAAGAAAACACGCTGACATCAATGTTTAGTGTAGTTTGTAAGTAAGCAAGCCCGAGAGAAGATAGTAAGTCACCTTGTTAGGGATCTATGAGCAATATAGGTCAGAACCACAGGTTTGTATATATTTACGACCAGCTCCAACTGAGTCATTTCGCAGCTCCTCCATGCGGTAAATGAAATGGATCTCCTTGAACAAATCAAAAATAGATGGGCAGGAAGTAGAACTCAGTATTACAGTCTTAGCCACAATAAGTAAGAGGGAGACCATATGATATTTTATAGGCAGAAGGATTATAAAAATAAGAAGAGTAGCTAGATGTTCGATCAAATGTATAACAGAAACTATCCGGATAACTTCTAAGACATTTAACCAAAAAGGCAGTAGTTGGGGACATCCCCACCATATGTGTGACATAGTGATCACTTATAATTCACAGAACCTGCATTTATCCGATACCGATGGAAGTGTATGTGTATTTTTTATTATTTTATTTTAAAGACTGTGCTGCAAAAGGTCAGAGAAAAGACCTTTGGGAGACCTTTTTACAAAAAAATTTTTTTTTACTGATTTCCCCTTTAACCGGGGCTGATCTATTAGCCCCCAGTTACAGGTGAAATCCATGGAAAATACATCCTCTGAATGCAATGCAGAGCGGTGCTGGGTAAGATTAGACCCTGGAACTCTTGCAGCTATGGAGCCCCTGCTTGTCGAAGTATACAGCGCTGGTTGAGTGCTGTATATACAGTGATTGAGAAGACCAGGATAGTAATAAACTATCCCTGTATTTTCAATGGAGATTCTAGCTATCGTTCATAACTGGATCTCCACCCGCCGTTTCTGTGTGATCTCTGCACAGACATCTTAAAACGTCCATGCAGAATTAGGCTATGCCTCCAAAAAGAATGACTCATGAGAGAAGAGAACAACTCAGCGGATCAGTTCACTGTCAAGTGATGATGACCTGAGCTGGTGTTTGACCCCTATGCGGTCTCTATGTGGCGGTATTATAGTTTCAATTTTACTTTTTTGATTGTGTTCATAGTTTTGTTTATTTTAGAAAGTGGTGAGGTGCATGACCAAGGGAAACTTGTAGGTGGATATTGTATGTGGGCTGGTGGGTGTGGAAGGGCATATGGATGGGGGGCATGGATGGAGCCTATTAGCCATTTGTCTATCTATAATATCTTAGACTGTGACAAATGTGTGAAACAGACAGGCATGTGAGACTGATGCGTGAGACAGACAGATATGTGACTCACTTGATATTGTGTACTGTACAATACAGTTCTGTTTTGCATTGTTATGTGGAAAAATGCAGACATTTATGCTTCAGAGGCCTAAAAATTAACAGGTAATATTTTCATGTATAGTAGCTGGCCCCCTAGTCTGACACTATTGGTATTTCCATACCTCATACAGCTTTCATGTGGCTAGTGTAGTCCATCATTTAACAATAGCTGAAATACAGTATTTACCACTGCTACTACTGATATTCCTTTTAGTTTTTTTTTTAAAGGTTTTTGGGTAGGGTTAGGCTCCTGGCAGGGCTACCCTTTCTGTGGGCCATTGATCTGTTTAGGTAGGGCATAGATTTCTAGGGCTTATCTAGGATAAGTGTTGGTTGGTTCGGTTCTTCTCTATCAATTCCAAATAAAAGCTATATTTTATTGGAAGTCAAAATTATTCTGTGAAATAGAAAGAGGAGATAAGCAAATCTTTCTACTTTAAAAAGCTCATCCAGGTATAAACATCTCCAAAAAGTCCAATATAATTATTATAGTGACATGTATGCAGCACCAAAAGTGCAACGTTATGACTTAAAAGGGTCTTTATGCCTCCAATGTTTCCATTGTTTTTTGTTTTCTAAAACCGCTGAAAAAACAACTGAAAAGAGGTGCTATAGGCTTTAATAGTAAAACGTTCTGCAGTCTCCACAGAACATTTTTTTTCTGCTCGTTTTTGCTGCTGATCATTTTTTGAAATGTTGCAAAAAATGTCAGACCAGGGCAGAAAATTTACTATTGAATGTAAAGCGGCGGAAGTTTTTGCACTTTTTTCAGATTTTTTTTTTCAGAAATCCACAGCAATAATAATGCTTTTAATAATAATATAATGCAAATGCAAAATGCGTCAGAAACTGTAATTTAGCTGTTTTTGACATGCATGGGATAAAACACTCAGTTTTATGAATGGTCTTAGGATTTGGTTTTCAGTGAGTTTTTTGTCCAGTGTCATGTAGACCTAGGCCTTAGATGTCGACCACCCAGACATTTATAGTCAACGAGCAGTCGGCATCTGTTTAAGAACTTCTCTCTCCCTTAGAACATTATTAACCGACATCATGCCAGTGGTGCAACCAATAAAACCAATAAAATTCTAGTGACAGGTTCCCCTTAGATCAAAAGAGCTATGGCGTCAGCCTGTCCAAAAATCCATCATTTATTATGAACTCAGTACATATATAGATACATTTCCAGCTTCAATGAGCCTTTCTCAAGCTTGTATATGTACTGGGCTCACAATAAATGATGGATTTTTGGACAGGCTGATGCCATAGCTCTTTTGTGGATTGATCTTGATGGGATTGGACTTACCCGACATGGTGGTTCTGTTGCATTCTAGTTGCTTATTCAATACAGTAACAGACGTTGGTGCTGCTTTATTAAGATATTGTGCAGTACAATCCTTCTGGAATCCAATTTCCAATTAATAATCAGAGCAAAAATCTCTGTGCAAAATTGCCTGAGCACTGCATAGTTTGACCAAAGATGGAAAATGGAACTGATCTTATTGCAATTTCTTCAGAAAATTCTGCAGTAAGTTTTTTTTCAAAATCTGCCAGTTTGATGGGACTTGGAAGACATGATGGTTCCCCCTTACTTGGAATTTTCTATATTCTTTTACATATTATATATTGGGATACATCTCACCAATGTTCTTAACACCTAATGAAACACAATATACACATAGCCAATATACTTGGATAAAAGTAGTTTTGAGGTCTCCAACAATTCCAGTCTTAAAATTTAAGTCTGTGGAAGTCTGTTTTCATTACTGTTTTCATGTTTTAAGATATTGTCAGATGAAAAAAGGTCAGACATAAAATGCTATCTTATAATTCAGAGAGCAGAGCCTGCAATATGAGAATGATGTGCTGTCCACTCTGAACACACGGGGCTGGCGGAGAGATAGCTATCGATTTTTCTCAACACTCAAAGACAGCCACCCTCTGCTTTGAAGTTGGCCGGTATACACTTGAAAGAGGATTGTCTATACAGAATACTGTATACGCAGCAACGTCTCCTCATCACTAGCTATAAACCTTATGGGATAAATAGCGGATGACAGTTTTGTGCCACGTAAAAAAGAAAAAATTTTGAAAATACTAATTAAAATATATAGTCATTCTTGAGAAATGTAATTTATTTTATGAAGTTGCCAATAAGGTCAAGACTAGACAATTGCATCATCAAGACTAGACAATTGCATCATTGTGCTGCATTTCTTTAACCAGTTCTTTAGCCCTTGCTCCTGATCAGCCACATTTTCAATTTGTTTTTAGTATATAAGGATTTGAAACCTATAACACTTTCTTACAGTTGGGTACTGTTCGTTATTTTTCTTCTTTTTTCCATCATGCATAAGGCTTTAGTGTTATATAATTTTTACATTATGTTTTTTTCATTTTTTAATGATATCAGGGAAAATGCTAAAAATAAAATAAAGTTTTCAAAGACAAAAGGGCTGCAAGGCGCCAGATCTCATTTACAGAATGATGATCTGTAAATTCACAAAAGTACTGTGTAAGTGCTTCTGTTCATCGAGTTTGGAGCCATTTCCACAGGTGCCAACTGTCGCACTTAAAGTGGACATAGACACTGCTGTATATAAAGGGTATAGTTTTGGGGCATTTACAGTAGGTCTAGGGGCAGAGCATAAATGTATCAGGATTTTAATATTTGTACAATATTCTAGCGGTGTCATTTATTGTATCTTAGCTCTGTGTCAGCCATACATTTTAAAAGGGTTGTCCTTTCTAGCTGTCTTCACTCTTCACAGCCTCTTCAGGGTCACACTACCTGTGCAGGCTGTGGGCTTGTCAGCAATAGAGACTTACATTTCAGCTCTGCTAGTTCCTTTTCCTAGCTGAGCCTGTTACTGGTACATTATTGATGGAGAGGTTGTGAAAAACAATGACACTGGCTATAAATGTGAACTGGCAGAGCTGTGTTTGTCATTTTAGTGTACATGCTGCTAAGTCACAGTTGTTGAGTGACTCTGTTATATACAAGGTAATTACACATAATTGTGCTCTGCAGACCTGAGAGGATCTTCTCAAACCTTATTGATCAATTATTGAGGGGCTATCTCAAACCCACAAAACCTCCTCCTGTCACCGTCTCTCTGTCAGTCACCCCAAGGGTCAGCCCTAGGCCCTGTACTCTTCTATTTCTACATTCTTCGCTTTGATCAACTCAAAGCATATCATGGCTTTTAGTACCACCTCTTGCTGATAGCACTTAATTGTACATCTTCAGCCCAGATGTTACCTTCTCAGAATGTCTTTCGTCCATATCCTCCTCCTTCTATTTCTCCACCTTCTCAAATTCAACATGGAAAAAATGGAGTTCATTGTCTATCCACCCTCCCACTTCACACCCTCAACAGATTTATCAACTATGGTCAATGGTTCCACACTTTCACCGTTACCACAAGTCTGCTGCCTCAGGATAATCTTTTATTCTGCCCTGTGTTTCAAACCACACGTCCAAGCTCTTACCTCAGCCTGACGCCTCCACCTGTAAAATGTTTCTCAAATCTGATCTTTCCTTAACTCTAATACTACATAAAAGCTAGTTCATGACCTTGTCATTTCCCACCTAGACTACTGCAACATCCTTCTATGTGGCTGCCCATCTAGCACTCTTGCTCCCTTCCAAATAATCCTCAAATCTGTTAATCCACCTCTCTTCTTATTACTCCTCTACCTCTCCTCTCTGCCAATCCCATCACTGGCTACAAATTGCACAGGAAAATAAGCTCAAACATAACCATGGCATATTAGGCTCTCCATAACCTATTTCCTCTATATATCTCGATTATAATATCCAGATACCTGCCCTCACATAACATCCAGATACCTGCCCTCACATAATATTCAATTTTCATGGGACCTTCTTCTCTGCTCTCCTCTTATCAGCTTCTCACACAACAGCTTCCGAGATTTCTTCCATGCATTTCCCATACTCTGAAACACATCAAACTCTCCACCATCTTTAAAACTTTTAAAAGTGATCTGAAAACCCATCTCTTTAGGATAGTCTACAACCTACATTAAAGGAGTTTTCTCGCTACGAAGATCATAGTTCAAAATGAGGGGACCAAAAATGCAAGCATGTATATCCTCGGTTACCATAAGTAAAGTGCTAGGGTTTAAGAGAATTGGCTGTTTGTTTAGTGCTTGGTAACAAAGTTAACGCTCCGGTTGGGTTATGCCCAGGTCCCGCCCACGGTAATGATGGCGAACGTGCGTCTGAGGGAGATGCAGGGAAGAGGTCGGGGACAGGAGTGCACAGGGGGACGTGTGCACGGGAGAGAGAGAGATTTCACTGACAGCAAGCAGTGGTAGGTGCGAAGTATGCGTGAAGGGAGAGAGATTTCACTGACATCAAGCAGTGGTAGGTGCAACGTATGCGTGCGGGAAGAGAGATTTCACTAACAGCAAGCAGTGGTAGGTGCGACATATGCGTGCGGGGAGAGAGATTTCACTGACAGCAAGCAGTGGTAGGTACGACTTATGTGTGCGGGGAGAGAGATTTCACTGACAGCAAGCAGTGGTAGGTGCGACGTATGCGTGCAGGGAGAGAGATTTCACTGACGGCAAGCAGTGGTAGGTGCGACGTATGCATGCGGGGAGAGAGATTTCACTGACAGCAAGCAGTGGTAGGTGCGATGTATGCGTACAGGGTGAGATTTTTCACTGATAGCAATCAGAGGTAGGTGCGATGTATGCGTACGGGGTGAGATTTTTCATTGACAGCGATCAGGGTCCTATGCAGCAGAGAGAGAAGATCAGTGATTTCCCATCTGAACACAAGCAGTGGTAGTGCATATGTTTATGTTGTACAGAGTTCAGGTGAATAATCTTTACTGAAAAATCAGGTGTGTGTGAGAGAGAGACAGAAAAAACAAAATCAGTGCGATGTATGCGTACGGGGTGAGATTTTTCATTGACAGCGATCAGAGGTCCTGCAGCAGAGAGAGAGATCATGTGCATTCCCATGTAAACACAAACAGATAAAGCATATAGTTTTGTTCTGCAGATCTGTAGAGTTCAGAGGTGTAATAATCTGTAGGAAACATCACGGTGTGTGTGAGAGAGAGACAGAAAAAACAAAAATCACGCATCTTTCCCAGAGTCCTGAATGTCAAATGTCCATTCTAATTACAAAGTATGTAGAGAGAGCGAGAAATGTAGACATACACTATGGAGTTACACTTAGCTTTTCACTTCCAGTGACAGCTGAGAACCTCTCCCTTCCCCCAGCTCACACAGAATGAATCCTCACGTGCACACTTCATTTCACACGTCCATTTCACATTTAGCAACCAGTATAAACAGCTACCAAATGGTGAAACGAGAATACCCCTTTAACCCTGCTGCCGTACAGTACCATACAAACATGTCTGCCCCTCATCATTTCTTCTTTAATAGATTGTAAGCCCTGTGGTCAGAATCCTCTCTTCCTCTGTACCAGTTGTTAGCTATTAAGCGTTAATACTGTACTGTGTTTGGCCTTGTGTTATGTATGTAAATTCACTTTGAATAGCACCCTGGAATAATGGCACTTAAAATAATTAATAATAATAACAACAACAACACTTCTTTAAGGTCAATAACTCTAAAGATTAAAGTTTTTCTCAGTAGAAAGATAAGATACGAGAAAGAAAAACTCTATCCTGCTGAAAAGATATAGCAGGGAGTGATGTCACCAGCCTGACTACTTAGGGGCATATCTAAAGGTTCATTGGCCCTGGGGCAATATTTTAGTTTGGGCCCCCTCTGACTGGACAACTCCTCTCCACGACTTAAATACAGCACTGGCACAAAACCCTCACCAGTCCACATACAATATCCACCTCCAAGTTTTGCCTTGGTTACGCATCCATCCACTTTCTAAAATACACCATTATCACAAGCAAGAAAATAAATAGTGCATAGAAACCCCTAATCACAGGGTCAGGTGTGTACTCCCTGCTACAATCATGGACAATTGTACACTGCCACTATAGAAATGCCTACAATATTGCCATATAGAGACAACATAGTGGTCAGACACTAGGTTGCATTACATGACAGTGAATACTGTACTGATCCAACACAAAAGCAAAATAATCAATCCAGGACTCATAGAAGATGTCTTCTCTGATGGGAGTTGTTCTCTTCTCCTATGAGTCGTTCTCTTCCCGTTTTAATCTCCATATGGTTCAAACCGCCATGATGACTTCTCCTGGCCACAGCTCATACCTGCAGAATTTACCAAACAAACATGTTACACTCTTCACTTTTCCAGCACTTAACTACTTGTTCCCAGCCCATCCATAGCACCCCTAATGCTAATAATAACCCTTTGAACCCCAAACAGTAAAAATACCCCCAGACGACTGTGGGGCTCATACTTGTGCACTCAGGTTCAGTCTTCTTTCAGCAGGTAGCTAAATCCCCAACATGGTAAGTAGATACACTACTAAATTAGGTAGAGAGATAAGTAGGGCCCCTAAGTAGGTAGATAGGTAGGTTGGTCTCCTATTAGACAGGTATATAGACCCCCATTAGGTATATAGGGCCCCCAGTAGATACGTAGATATAGAGGCACTCTCAGTAGGTACTTAGGTTTATAGCCTCCCTCAGTAAGTAGGTATGTAGGTCCAAGTAGGTAGGTATGTAGCCCCCCATAGTAGGTAGGTATTCATGTAGGTAGATATATAGTTCCCCCAGTAGGTAGGTATATATGTCCCTGGTGCAGTGGCCTGGCTGCATCACTGGATCTATGTGACTCAGCAATGCAGCTGTGTGTGAGGAGGGGCCTCGGTTGTAAGTACGACAGGCGGTCTGTAACTAGAGAAACTTACATAAACATGCACAAAATAAGAAATGGAACAAAATTGGAACAGGAATTTATTTGTTAACAATATTTATTTACCTTTTCCTACATATCTAATCAATGAGATGGGAATATCCATTTAATATTGACAGTTGTGTCATGTGACCCCCAGTCTGACCACTAGTCCAGAGCTAGCTCCACAATATAGACAGGCAACGAGATAGCTTGGGACATTAGAGGGTATTACATAGTACATAGTATAATACAAAATTAGTAAGGCTAAAAAAAGACAGAGTCCACTGTCAGCTATTGTGCTACAGTATGACAGGGAAGGCAAAAAACCCCATGAGATAGAGCCATTGTCCCATTTTGGAAAAAATTCCCGACCCAATCTGGCAATCAAATAATCTTGGATCAACGCCCTTCTCCGAATCCTAGTACTATAAGGCCTCGTTCACAGGGTTATTGCGACGGATTGGCGCCGTAACCCGCGCGAATTGCGCTCAATACGGCGCCAACCGTCGGATCATTACGGTAACCCACTGCCTCATTGAGAAACAGTGGATCGTCGCCCCTCCCCGCGAGGCAAACCCGCGCGGGGGGAGAAAGTGACATGCACATTATTTACGGCGGGAAGCGCCGTAAAAAATGCATTGTTATGGGGTCGGGACGGCGCCCCGCTCGCTCGGCCCCCCCCGTCCCGCCCCGTATCACGGCGGATTTGTGCGCTAAATACGGCACACAAACCCGTCGGCAATAACCTTTGTGAACGGCTAAAGGCCGCGGCCCCATGGCACTGAACAAATCCCAATATTTTTACTGGTTTTGGGCCGTGACAACAGCGCGGGGGAAATGGCTTTTCTTGTCTAAAAAACCCGGCTGAAAAACCCTTTGCCGTGGGGACAAGCCCTAACTTGTTATATTATTACGCTCCAGAAATGCATCCAGACCCTTTTTGAACTATGTTATTGAATTCAGCATGATAAGTTCCTCTGGCAGAGAGTTCCACAGTCTCACTGCTCTAACAGTAAAGAATCCCTTTCGATGTTTATGTAGAAACTTTCTTTTCTCAAGACGTAAAGGATGCCCCCTTGTTCGGGATACAGTCCTGGGTATAAATAAATCTTGAGAGAGATCTCTAAATTGACCTTTAATATATTTAAACATGTTTATTTTCTCCTCCCTAAGCTGTCTTTTCTCTAAACTAAATAACCCTAATCTTGCTAATCTTTCTGGGCATTGCAGTCCATCCAGTCCTTTTATTAGTTTTGTTGCCCACTTTTGTACCTGTTCAAGCTCTACAATGTCTTTCCTGTGCACTGGTGCCCAAAACTGTTCACAATATTCCATGTGTGGTCTAACCAGTGACTTGTATAATGGGAGAATGATGTTCTCATCATGTGCATCTATGCCCCTTTTGATGCACCCCATAATCCTATTTGCTTTGGCAGCTGCTGCTTGACTTTGGGGCTGCTACATTTAAAAGTTTACTGTCCAACCAGGATTCCCAAGTCCTTCCCCCATGTCACTTTTACCCAGCGTTTTCCATTTAACATGTAGTCATGTAATGGATTTTTCCTCCCCATGTGCATAACCTTGCATTTATCTGTGTCAAACCTCATCTGCCATTTCTCTTCCCAGGCCTCCAACTTATCCAGATCCCTTTGTAATAACACATTATCCTCTATTGTACTGAATACTTTACAGAACTTAGTATCATCTGCAAAGATCGATATTCTACTATGCAATCCATGTGTATGATCATTAACGAAAATATTAAAGATGATAGGGCCCAATACTGAGCCCTGTGGAACCCCACTAGTAACAGGGATCCAGTCTGAGTATGTACCACTAATTACCACCCTTTGTTTTCTATCACTGAGCCAGTTGCTTACCCACCTGCACACATTTTCCCCCAGTCCAAGCATTCTCATTTTATTTACCAACCTTTTATGTGGCACAGTATCAAATGCTTTGGAAAAATCTAAAATATATGACATCCAGTGCCTCACCACGATCCAGTCTAGAACTAACTTCCTCATAGAAGCCGATAAGATTAGTTTGACAGGACCGATCCTTCATAAACCCATGCTGGAACAGCATTATACATTTATTTTCAGTGAGATAATCCAGGATAGCATCGCTTAGAAAACCTTCAAACATTTTACCCACAACAAAGGTTAAGTTTACCGGCCTTTAGTTTCCAGGATCAGTTTTTTACCCCTTTTTGAACATTGGCACCACAAATTTGCATGCCCAATCCTTTGGGACCCTACCCTGTTATTATACAGTCCATAAATATTAAAAATGGGTCCTATCAAGATATTACTTAATACCTTAGGACACGGGGGTGTATACCATAAGGACCTGGTGATTTGTCTATTTTAATCTTTTTAAGACGGAGCTTCACTTCTCCCTGGGTTAGACAAGAAACATTTAAGTTTGAGTTTACCTCATCCCTCTGCTCATCAAAAGGAAGGTCATCCTCCTCAGTAAATACAGTGGAGAAAAAATTGTTTAATAGGTTTGCTTTTTTCTCATCGCCCTCTACAGTCTCTCCCTCAGTATTTTCCAAAGGGCCAACGTTTTCTCTTTTAGTCTTTTTACTATTTATATATTTAAAAAATATTTTGGGTTGGTTTTACTTTCTATGGCAGTATGTCTTTCTGTCTACAGCTATGCTGTCTTAATCACCATTTTACATATTTAATTTATTTTATTTTTTTTGTATATGGGATGAAGATATTGAGAAACGCAGAGGAAGAACAACTCATGTAAAAGAAATAAGCTTTTAATAGCTGTTTGCTGGAGAAGAGGTAAAGGCCATTGGACAGCTTTTCAGAGAAGACCTCTGTTTTCTAATTTTTAACATTTAGCATTTTAAAGCTGACATTAGATCCCGATCCACAACACCTAAGGCTACATGCACACGTCAATTGTAAATTACTATCGGATTCTGTTATAGAATCCAACCAGTATTTTATAAATCGGTTTTATTTTTTTACTGTTTTTTTGCACAGAATTTGCGGTCTTTATTTCCATTTTGAACAGCATTATACTATAATTCACCAATCAATCAAGTGCAATACAATGGATTACAGAACATGTTCTAAGTTTTTTGAACAGATTTCGGATTTGAAATCCGACCATTGAAATTCTGAGCTGTGTAGACTACAGCTCAGAGTTTCTACTGAGGTCTATAAGGATCAGTCGTATTTTTGCAGATTCTAAATATTGAATACACTTAAAAAACTAACAGTAGCCTAAGAGTTCTTAAAGAGCTCAGCTCAGTTATTTCTGTGCCCCTGTATATGATATTTAGAGATTCTCTGGTGACTGGTATAGTGCCAGGAGACTGGCGCAAGGCAAATGTGGTTCCAAACTTCAAAAAGGGCTCTAAGTCTTGCCCAGGTAATTATGGACAAGAAAGTTTAACGTCCATTGTGGAAAAATATTTGAGAGGCTCTTACGGAACTATATACAGGATCATGGGGCTGGTTTTAATATTGTAAGTGATTGCCAGCCTGGTTTTACTAAGGACAGGAGTTGTCAGACCAACCTGATCTGTTTTTATGAAGAGGTGTGTAGAAGTCTGGACAGTGGAGCAGCTGTGGATTAGGTAGGGGACATGTATAAAAACTGGCACAGCCTCGACAGTGAAAGCGTCTCACAGCACTTTACACAGAATCTCACAAAAGTCACATTTTTGTAAATATTGTATTATACATTTTCATGAGAGAACACTGAAGACATGAACAATTTGATATAAATTAAAATAGTCATTGTACAGCTTGTATAACAGCGTAAATTTGCCCTCAAAATTTCAGTGTCTAAACCACTGGCAACAAAAGTAAGTACACCCCTAAGTGAAAATGGACAAATTGTGCCCAAACTGTCAATATTTTGTGTACTTACCATTATTTTCCAGCACTGCCTCAATTCTTTTGGCAATGGAGGTCACAAGAGCTTCAGAGGTTGTGGTTGGAACCCTCCACGGAGATGGAGGATTTTAGAGACCTTGTGCTCCTCCACCTTCCATTTGAGGATGTCCCACAGCTGCTCAATAGGGTTTGGGTCTGGAGACATGTTTGGCCAATCCAGCACTTTAACCTTATTTTCTTTTGCAAGGCAGTGGTCTTCTTGAGGTGTATTTGAGATCGTTATCATGTTGGAATACTGGCCTGCAGCCCAGGTTTTTTTGCAAATGATACCAAGCTATGTATTATAGTGCAATTTATGGAAGATGTTCACACTGAGTGTTTGGGCATCCACTTGGCAAATGAGGTTCAATGTGGGTAAATGTAAAGTTCTGTAACTGGATACAACCTGTATGCATCATATGTCCTTGGGAGTTAAAATCTGGGATAATCGCTTGTTGAAATGGATCCAGGTGACTTGTAGATCATAGATTACAGAACAGCATGCAAATACAATCAGCTGCCTCTAAACCAGCAGCATATTAGCGTCTATTAAAAGAGGCATGGACTCGCAGGACAGGGATGTAATATTACTGATATAAAAAAGCATTGGTGCAGCTTCATCTGAAATATGCTTTTCAGTTCTGTGCTCCAGTTTATAGAAAGGATGTACTGGATTTCCTGAAAGGACAAAGACGAGCAACCGAACCAATAAGTGGAATGGAGCATCTTAGTTATGAGGAGAGGTTAGTAGAATTTAACTTATTTAGTCTTGAGAAAAGAGACATGATTAATTTATATAAGAATATAAATGCCCCCTAGAAAAAGTATGGAGAAAAGCTATTCCATGTAAAACCCCCTCAAAAGACAGGGAGACATTTCCTCCATCTGGAGAAAAAAGATTCAACTATGTACAGTATCTGCGGAATAGTCGCCCCAGGAGCTGGTCACAGCAAGAAAAGTGAGGGCTTCAAGAAAGACTTAGATAACTACTTACTACTAAATAATATTAATGTAGCCATATAAAATGTCTAGATCTAGTTTGAAGGAATGAAATTTTAATTTAGGGCAGATTGGTTCTTGCCTTATGGGTTCCAGGGCCTTCATCAGAAGAGTGAGCAAAGCTTAAAAACCCCCCTCCTTTTATCAACATCTTTCCCCATCCTTGGTTGAACTTGATGGATATATGTCTTTTTTCAACCATATGCACTAAGGGCGACATGTATGTACGGGCTGCACCATGAGTCTGGCATAATTTCAGCCAAAAAACTGACACAGCCCTGTTCACTAGATTCATAATCAGGTGCACTCCAAAATTAGGTGCATTAATGGGCCCCCTCAGCACCTTGTAATGCACCTGAGATCGGGGGGTATTCTGGGGGCTGTCGCACCACAACCGTATGATACTACACATTTATGATGGGAGGAAGGCAAAAATGGGCACATTACTGCTGGAACAGCCAGACCAAGTTAAAAGTGCTTTACCTGAGCCTGAATTGTCATTTTGGAACTAGAAAGCGCTTAATCTATGATCTGCAGTAGAACAGGTTCATAAATTCAGGCACATTCTACGCTACTAACGCTTGCAAAATAAATACATGTGGCCCTAAATAACTATGTAACATGTCATATATTTCTAAGCTTTAAGGATAGATATAATTGAATGGCCTTGATCCCCTTCAGAGGCATAATAACTGCCTGCCCCCAATAAAATGCATGCAAGCATAAAAGTTGCTGTCTTTCTAAGAAAGCACTTAAGTTGACAATAAAAGTAGCAGAATTGGCTTGATAAAATAAACTGTAACACATTGTTAGTGCTCTCCCGGGTAACATAAAGACAACATAGTCAATTGAAAAAAACATAAAAATACTTTTTAATGCCTACAGCCTTTATTTCATGTTTCCTTTATAGATGCAATATATCCATTGCTGACTTTATACGGTGTAAGTGCAAACATTTACAGAGATAAAAGTGAGGCATCACTATGTCCAAGACCTATAGGATTGTTCAGGAGAGGATAAACAATGGGAGAGTATATATGAAAGTTTATGGGAATGGGGCACATTTTTAAAAAAGGCTTATAAAAAAAACTTTGCCTAAAGCTAGAGGAGACCGGCTGATGAAGGGCAGATGTATCACAAAGGCGCAGATGGTGTGATAGATTTGCTGCCTTTTTGGCACATGTTGAACTTTTTAATGCTCACCTTTTGGCTGGTATACCTTAGACCAGGGGTTTCAAACTCGTCTTCACCGGGGGCCACATCGGCCTCACGGCATACCTTAAAGGACCGACATAATTTTAGAACTGTATAAATGCAACTTCTCCTTAACAGTTAAGCAAGCAAATAAGGAGTAGTTTCATTTGTACAGCATTACTGATACAATCAGCCCTTTGATGGTAATCAAGAAGATGGTGAGGCCCAGGGGGGAGGCAGGCTAGATGGTGAGGCCCAGGGGGGAGGCAGGCTAGATGGTGAGGCAGGCTAGCTGGTGAGGCCCAGGGAGGGGGAGGCAGGCTAGATGGTGAGGCCCAGGGTGGCGGCAGGCTAAATTTTGGAGGCAGGGTAGATGTGAGGCTCAGGGGGGAGGGCGGGTAGATGGTGAGGGCCCAGGAGGGGGGCAGGCTAGATTGTGGGCCCGGGGGGGAGGCAGCAGATGTGAGGCCCGGGGGGGACCAGGCAGATGGTGCCCCCGGGGAGGAGAAAGATGGGGGCCCCCGGGGGAGGCAGGCAAGAGGTGAGGCCCAGGGGGAGCCATCAAAAATGGTAGGCCCCGGGGGGGGGCGGGCAAGATGGGGGGCCCCAGGGGGGGGCGACTAGATGGTGGGGGCCCAGGGGGCGGGCAGGTAGTTTGGGGGGGCCCCGAGGGGGGGGCTGAGGGGGGCCCAAGGGGAGGCAGGCTAAAGGGTGAGGCCCGGGAGGGAGGCAGGCAAATTTTTGGGGCCCAAGGGGGGGAGGCTAGATGGTGGCCCAGAGGGGGGCAAGAAAAGGTGGGGCCCCAGGGGGGGGGCGGGCTAGATTTGAGGCCCGGGAGGGGGGGCAGGCTGATGGTGAGGCCCGGGGAGCAGGGCTAAGGGTGAGGCCCCTAGGGGGGAGGCAGGATATGGGAGGCCCAGGGGGGGGCGGCTATATGGTGAGGCCTAGGGGGGGGGGGGGGCGGGTAAGGGGAGGCCCGGGGAGGCAGACTAGATGGACCCCCATGGGGCGGCAGACTAATGGTGAGGCCCTTTTGGGCAGGCAGACTAGATGGGAGCCCAGGGGAAGGCAAGCTAATGGTAGGCTCAGGGGGGAGGGGGAAATGGTGACCCCAGGGGGGAGCGGAAAATTTTTTAGGGCCCCGGGGGAGGCAGATAGAGGGTGGGGCCCAGGGGGGGGCAGACAATGGTGGCCCCCAGGGGGGGGCAGGAAAAGGGTGACCCCGGGGGGAGGCATGCAAGATGTGGCCCCGGGGGGAGGCAGGCAAGATGGTGAGGGCCCCGGGGGAGGAGGAAAGATGGTGAGGCCCAGGGGGGGGGGCAAAATTAATGGTGAGGCCCGGGGGCAGGCGGGGCAATGGGGGGCCCAAGGGGAGGCAGGCTAGAGGGGGAGGCCCAGAGGGAGGCGGCTAAATGGTGGCCCAGGGGGAGGCAGGAAAGATGGTGAGGCCCGGGGGGGAGGCAAGCTAATGGGGGGCCCCAGGGGGAGGCGGGCAAAAGGTGAGCCCGGGGGAGGAGGCTAGAGGGCCCCCCGGGGGGACCAGCTAGATGTGGGGCCCCGGGGGAGCCGGCTAGATGGTGAGCTTTAAATAAAATAAGGGCACACTAAAAACTAAGTAAAACCTAAAGGGAAATATAAAATTTTTGGAAAAGCTTTCCCAAGGAAAATATGAAAAACCTGGTTCTTAGTTTACAGTTTTTTATCAAAGATTTATTAAACCACCTCCCCAAAAGCGTCAAGGGGACCCGCACAGGGGAGTCCCTAACCTAAAAATGTTACCCACTGAGTCCATTTTGACTACAAAATCTCAGGGATGATAGGAACCTGCTACTGAATTATCCGACTAGTTTAAAAGGGGGTAGCGGGTGCCAAGCCAATGAGGGGTGCATTCCTCAAAAAAACCAAAAAACAATTACGGGCACATCCAAATTTTGAAAAAAGTAAGCATAGGGCACATAAAAGGAATGCAAAAATCAATACGCATACCGAAAGGATCCAGTGAGGGAACTTTCATTGTTGGGACTCACCTGTGCTGGGATCCCCTTAGCTAGGGGGTAGCAATACAATTTTTTGATCAAAAAAATGTAAACTAAAAATCCCCGTTTTTCATATTTTCCTTAGCAGTAATGCTTTCCAATATTCCAAAAAACCGGGGGTTTTTTCCTTATTTTAGGTGCCCCGTATTTGTAAGTTTTAGGCAGATTTGGGGAGCCCCGGGGGGGGGCATTCGATGGGAGGCCCAGGGGAGGCAGGGTAGACGTAGGCCCCGGAGGGACGACAATGGTGAGGCCCCCGGGGCAGGGAGGCTGAGGTTAGGGCCCAGGGGGAGGGGCTAGATGGGGAGGCCCCGGGGGGAGGAAAACAAGAGGTGAGGCCCGGGGAGGGTGCTGACGGTGAGGCCCCGGGGGGAGGCGACAGTTTGAGGCCCGGGGGAGGGAGGCTAGATGTGAGGCCCAGGGGGGGGGCAGGCTGATGGTGAGGCCCCGGGGAGGCAGGCTAGATGGGGAGGGCCCAAAAGGGGGGGGGCAGGTAGAGTGAGGCCCGGGGGAGGGAGGCTAGATGGGGAGCCCCAGGGGGGGGGCAGGCTAATGTGAGGCCCAGGGGGGAGGCAGGCTAGATGGTGAGGCCCAAGGGGGGGGGGGCTAGAGGTGAGGCCCAAGGGGGGGGGAGCTAGATGGGGAGGCCCAGGGGGGGGGCAGGCTAGATGGTGAGGGGCCCGGGGGAGGAGGCTGATGGGAGGCCCAGGGGGGGGGCAGGGAGATGGGGAGGCCCCGGGGGGGCAGGCGATGAGACCCGGGGGGAGGAGGCTAATGGGGAGGCCCCAAGGGGGGGGCAGGCTAATGGGGGCCCAGGGGGAGGAGGCTAGATGGTAGGCCCAAGGGGAGGCGGGTAAAGGTAGGCCCGGGGAGGCAGGGTAAATGGTGAGGCAGGGGTTTGCTGTAAGGCCCCGAGGGGGGATAGGGGCTAGTGGTAAGGGCCCCGGGAGGGGCAGGCTATCTGGTGAGGCCCAGGGGGGGGCAGGGTAGATGGGGAGGGCCCGGGGGAGGCAGCAAAATGGTGAGGCCCCCAAAGGGGGGGCAGGCTAGATGGGGGGGCCCGGGGGGGGCAGGCTAGATTATGAGGCCCGGGGGGGGGCAGGCTGAGGTGAGGCCCAAGGGGGAGGGAGGGTAAGGGGCCCGGGGGGGGGGCAGGGAGATGGTGAGGCCCAGGGGGAGGAGGTAGATGGTGAGGCCGAGGGGGGCGGGTAGATGGTAAGGCCCAAAGGGGGGTAGGGGGGGAGTGGTAAGGGCCCCGGGGAGGCAACAGATGGGGAGGCCCCCGGGGGGGGCAGGTAGAGGTGAGGCCCAGGGGGGGGGGCACTAGATGGGGAGGCCCCAAGGGGGGGGCAGGTAGATTGAGGCCCGGGGGGGGGCAGGTAGAGGTAGGCGGTTGCGGTAAGGCCCAGAGGGGAGATAGGGGCTAGCTGGGAAGGCCCGGGGGGGAGGGGAGGCTAGCTGGTAAAACCTGGTTTGGGGGGGGAGGGGGTTATTGATTGACTTGGTGGGGAGGGGAAGGGACTGGGTGGAAAACCCCAGTAGTTGGACAGGCCACTTACCAGCCCAATTGATTGGGACCTCCGCAGGACAGGGAAACTTCTTGCCCCTGGAAGCTCATTTTTCTCACGTCCGCCAGGCCTTCGGGGGGGGGGCCGGAACTGAGCAGGGGGAGCCAGGCAGTCCCGTGTTCTTCTCCTTGACAGAGCTGCCGGCCCCGCCCCTGGGCCCTTGTATGCTGTGCTGCCTCCTCCTATCTCACTATAACCCCCCTCGGAGCTCGGAATAGTCCTTTTTCCCTTTATGTCTGGCTGCCAGACGGCAATGGGGCTGGAGCGGCCTATGCAGCAGGTGGCCCCCCGGTTCTGCAGCTAACCTAATTTCCTTAACAGCGGCGCTCCCCTATTAAAGAAAAGGGAAAGCAGCCCAGGATTTATTAAAGCGGAAGCCCAAGAGTCATTCCCCTGGGCCTGAGACAGCTCAGCAACAAGTGCTGGGGCCGGATAACACAAAGGGAACGGACCATGCAGCCCGCGGCCTTGTGTTTACACCCTGCCTTAAATTTATTTTTAAGGCCCCCCCATTTTAAAAACGAGGGGGTTCCCAAAAAAAGATTGACATAGTAATGAAAATCTGGCAACTTTTTGCCCCATTAAAAGCAAAAAAATCTGGCACTTGACCCCTTTGTAAATCTGCCTCAGTGTTTTTTCTTTTTGATGCATTGACAATTGGATCTAAATTCCAATCTACTAACTCAAAAAGTTAAAATTAGGGCATTTTCCCCCCCCTGCAAAGGGGTTTTTGGCCAGTCTTTCACGATTTGCGGGTTTTTTTTTTGGCCGCCTGAAAAACCCGGGAAAAAGAGCACAATTTTTCTCTTGGAAAAACCCCGGGAGCAGTCCCCCTGCAGGGGTTTTTCCCTCGGGAGGTTTTGCCGCCGACGGCCCGGGGCAAAACATTGACAAGTACCATTCTCCGCCCTTTTCGGACCCAAAATGTGCTTTTCAATGTAGGGGGGAGGCTTTTTTTCGCTCAACGGGGAAAAGCCACCCCCCCCCCCCCCGCGCCCTTACAGTCACGAAAAACCTGCAACACGATTGATGCATTTTCAAACTTGTTCACATTACAATGTCCTTCTAAGTTTAGATTGTAAGCTGTAAAAGCCCCTTGATGTATACACTGAAAGTGTCCATAGGCTTCCCTCCATTTTACCAGTATAAAACACTATA
>JAODAL010031996.1:0-47637 GCA_025379985.1 Phyllomedusa bahiana | reverse complement strand
ACCTGAAGAAGGTACATGGAATAGACATTTATTATAAAGTGTTTATCCTCATTGTGACTCTGATGTATAATAATTGATTAAGTTTAGCTGCATCTATAGCCTCCTCCTCTGGACACATTAGTGTCACACATTAGTGTCACACATTAGCAGACACATCAGACTCCAATCAGTTAATGACTGTAATGGATTGTAAGATCATGGAAACCTGTATGGCACATAGCCAATGTAATCAGCGCAGTGCTTGCAGCTCATTGAAGCAGCTACAGGTAGAGAAGCAACAGTAAAAGATGTCCTGAGCCCTTAGATCACAAACCCATTGTGAGTAGTGTCCAAGAAGCTATTACCACCGCTCTCGCTCATAAAGTTGTACATTTCCAGACAACCCATCCCTCACATACTCAAGCATCACCATGGGCCATACCATTTTTCCCTCTTCTTCTCTGTCATCCCCCTCTCCTTCTATTCTATGTTCATCCTTCAAACATTCTAGAGGGAGGACCAGAGGAGAGAGGAAGACCAATGGGCCAGTACACATTAACCCTTTGCAAATTATAGAGGCTCTAAAGCTATGTTCACACGCCGAAATTACGGCAATCCATAGTTCTCATAGAGAATTATGGATTACGCCTTCTCTCCCCGCTCGTACAATATGATCGTATTGTACGAGCGGTGAGATAAGTGACATGTCAATTACATGCGGCAAATACGCACTGTGAGCAATGCATGTCATTGGGAGTACGCGCATATTAGCGCAACTCCCAAAGCACCCGGCGTAATTGCGGTCGTACTGTACGTGCCGCAATTACACCGTGTGAACATAGCCTAATGGTGAAACATGGAAAGTGGGGAAGCCCTATTCTTCTAGTGAACTATTTAATATTTACAAACAAGTACCGTAAAAAGATTTAAAATGAATCCCTGAGAATCCTGGGAAGGACTCTAAAACTCCATATCACACAACACGACAGGACAGGACATCTTACAAATTTAACATTGTGTTTTCACACCTGCTGAGATAAATCTATTCCTCAAAGACACTGGTCATGAACAAAACCCACCCAAGTCTAATGGTTTTGCCCCCCCAATACAAATGAAGCTATTTAAAAAATAACACAAAATAGGCTTTTTAATAATGCTAACCAACAAGACACAAATGAGTCGGTACATGAGTATAAGAAATATTAAATAATATTGTTGCTATACAACCTCTTTGTGTCTTCTTGTCTAAACTTTTGTTCAAGGTTTACTAAAGCATTTGAGAATACTACTAACCACACAACTTCCTCATTGGAAATTGGCAAGTATGACTAATATCCTTGTGTCTCTTTATGTACTTGAATGTAACCTTGAACTAACCTGGAAAAAGAGCAAAAATCACTGGTGGTGGTCAATAGGTTAGGATTAACCAACAAAAATTCTAAAGTTTATGGGTGCTACTAATGCATTGAATACAGACCCATGTCCCAAGGTCTACTTCTGACTAGATATTGAGGAGGAGGGAGACACTGCTATGGATTCTGACTATGTATCATTGTTCCCCTCTTTTGTTTCTTCCTTCTTATTTGTGCTACTAATGCATTGAATACAAACCCATGTCCCACGGTCTACCTCCTGACTAGAGATGGAGGAGGAGAGACACACCGCTATGGATTCTGACAATGTACCACTGTTTCCCTCTTTTGTCTCCACCTCCTTCTGAAGATGCTAACTCTGCTTCTTTACAGAAACCAATGGTCACATATGAGGTGGATGACCAGGAAGTGTCTTTCCTGATAGACACTGGTGCAAAACTGATGATGATTTTCTTTCAGCTTCCAAAAAGAAAGTGACTGTCATAGGAGTAAGTGGCCAATCAAATCATTACCCAGTGTCGACTGCTGTCTCAGTTTTCCACGACCAATAACTTTTTTGTTCTAACAGTGTATATACAATTCATTAGGGTGTACAGATATGGCAGTCTTACTACCGCACAGCACCGTTTCTCATTGATTTAGATGCCTGGCTAAGGGGTTTAAACAAAAACCGGGGTTTTTTGCTTCAATCAGCGTGACCCCGCTAAACGACCCTCTTACCGGCACTTTAAACGTACTCATATATCATATGCGGTTAAAAGGGTTAAAATTTCCGTTCTGTACCCGACTGTGATAAAGGCTAATATGGATCCCTAAAAAAACCTTTATTTTTGCAATTAAAAAGTGATGGGCACATCTTCCCCTTCGGGGACTGAGGGTGTTTTATTCTCCTATCATGAGGAAAGGGAGTAATAAAAGGGGGCCAAAAATGGTGGTATGGAAGTTTTATTAGCATTTTCCAGCTGTCCCTGGGCCCTGAGCACCCCACACATTGGTTTAGATGCTGGAAATTTTGATTTAAATGCTGCATTTTTAAGGGTTAAAAAAAAAAGGGATCGGGCGACTTGATCTTGCCCGTCAGGGTTTTGGGTTTTCAAACCCGTAAAAAACCTTTGGGAAATTGGGTCAAAAAGTTTCGTGCCCCCCCATTATTGCATGATAATTTGTCACATTGTGGGGAGGGGGGGAAAGACCCTCCCCGGCATTTTGAAGTTCTGGTTCCCAGGGGGACTTCATGGGTTTTCCAAAGAAACAATTCATCGTTTTGGGTTTCCGACTGCTTGTCCTTTTGGATTATCGTCCAAAATACAATTAAAACCCTTTCCAAATCTATTTCTTTTCCTTTTTGTTTTTTTGACAGTTTACATTTTAATTGTTGTCAAAAATTTTTCTGGGCTTTTTTCCCCAAAATTTAAAGGTTGGGAAAACCCCAAATTTAACTGGGATTTTTATGTTTTTCGTAAGCAGGGTTTTTTCAAAAAACATGTTCCCATTGGCCATCAATTTTTGGGTATCATCCGGGGTAGGTGAAAGCTGGGTGACAAACCCGCCCTATTTTTCCCACACCTTTTTGGGATATTACTTACAGGGTATATAAGTCAGTCATATGATGGACACACAGTTGCAGAAAGTTTTAGAAGATGCAACTCTTATAGCTGTATTTTTTAGGGGAGGGGGTGGGGAGGGGGTTGGGGGTGTCCATTTTTTTATTTAAAAGAAAAATGTTTAAAAAAAACGAGATCTTGAAAACTGTGAGGAATTTGTACAGAAAGAATATTTGGAAACTGTAACTTCTTATCAAAGAATAAAATGTATTTGTTGAAACCAGACATCCCCAGGCGGGGGGTTTTTATTTTGGACAGTTTTGCACTCATTTACTTGACACCTTATAAAAAAAAGGGTTCTTGGGAAAGGGCGATTAAATTTTTGAAGGGGCTGGTTTTTGGACTGCTCCAATTGTCGCAAAAAATTTATACTAAAATTGGACAAAATTGAGGGGATATTTTTCAAGGGAAATTTTGGCACATGAAAAACCCCGTAGAAGAAAAAAAAATTTTAAAAAAAAAAACGGTTTACATGGGGTTTGGGTGTTCATTGGAATCGCCCCCCATGTTTTATTTCTTCATTATTTGGTTTTTCAAAAAAAGTCCAGTTTTCCTATATCAAAACCCCAAAAAGCTTCTTGGGTGAGACAACTTTAACTATAAACTAGCAGGGGTTAAAATTTTTAGGGAAGAAAATAAAATTGGGGAAAAAAAGAATAATGTGGAAAAAAATGGAAAAAAAAAAGACAAGTTGAGCTCTAATTCCTCTATAAAATTTTTTAAGGGGAGCGATACAATTTTTTAGTTGGGTTGGGCTTCTAACAAGCAGCCAAGGGAATGTTGTGGGGGCTGCTTTAGTGGGGGGGAAAATTTAAAGGAACGGTCAGTGTCTAAAGTAAGATGACCCAAATTTTTTTGAAAAAAATTTAGACATATCTGAAAACTATTTCTTGGGGGCCTTTTGGCTTGTTTAAAACCAAAATTTAATGTCCCTTTAAGGGCTCGGGGGAGTGGTTCCAAAAATTAATTTTTTTTTTTTACACAATTTTTCATTTTTGGGGGCAAGAAAATAGCAATTACCCATTACGATTGGCGAAAATGAGAGAAGAAAACAACGGCAAGTAACAATGTGTTAAGCAACAGCGATATGAAATAATTGGTGATTATAGGGTGGTGTTATCTCTTCTCTTAGAATGGTTTTCTCACATTTCTGTTATGTTTAGGATTTTTTTGAAGATTTTAGAGAAAACAAACAATACTTTTGGAGAACAAAGGCAAATTATCGTCAAAAAATATTTTTCCAACAACCAGTTTTCCTTGTCATCTTCCTTCTTAAATTTAAAACTACAAAGAAAATCGGCTGGTATTGATTTTATTGTGTTTTATGTCTTTGTTTTTTTTTAAAACTTTAAAAATGAATGAAATAGGAAGCGATTAAAAAACAAAAGATTTGGACCACGTTCATCCCTATGTGGGTTTGAAAGGGCCACCAAGTGGAAAAACCCATTCTGTTTCTTAAAGCTAGTTGAAATTTTTGAAAATTTTTGATCTTTAAAAGTTTTTAAATTTTTAAATTTTCATTTGGTTGTGCCTTTGGAAATTTAAAAAATTTTTAAAAATTCGCGGTTTTTTTTAAGCTTCCCGGTATTTCTGTAGCTATCTCCCAACCCCCAAATGTTCATCAAACCAAAGGGAATTTTACAAACAAATAAAAAAAGGGCCTTTTGCGCAAAAAATTTTTAAATTTTGTTTCCCTTTAAAAAGAACAAAGGGGGGGGCATTATGAAAACTGTTGGGGTTTTAAGGCCATGTTCACACGGCTTTAAAAGGGGGGCGGGTTTTCTGCCCGGAAATTTTCGGGCCGAAGTGCGCCAATTAGGGGCCCAAAAAACGGCCCCCATTCTTTCAGTAATTCCAGTTCTCTAGAGAACTATGGGGAGGGGTTCCCCCCTTCCCCGCCCGGGGGGGAACCCCGGGCCGCGGGGGGAGTTTTTTGGGAAATGGGGAATTACCAGTGGGTATAAGCGCCGCTAGCCAGTGATTTTTCTATGGGCCGGCGAAGGGGCCGGCCCCCCCCCCCTCCCTCCCGCTCCCGCCCCGCCCCCGTCCACAGGGGGGAAATTTGGGGGGGCGAAATTACCCCCTGCAAATCCCCCGGGGGTGAACATACCCTAAGCTTTTTTTTGGGCCCATAGCAACCAATCGACCCAAAAAAGGGAAATCTTTAAACCCCAAAAAAAACCCAAATCAAAAGCTCCCCTTTCCCTTTTTTTCCCGTGCGGGTATTTTAAATTTAAAGGGGGGGTGCTCTTTTGGTTGCTAGGGAGTTCTGATTGGTCGCTCTGGGCAACAAAGAAAGTCTTACACCTAGACAGTTTTCATACATGAAGCCCTAAATGTGTTAAACTGCAGTGGTGTTAGGAGTGTGTGGGTAACAAGCTGTGGACACTGATGCACTTATAGTTTATTTTGGCACATTTATGTATTAACTATGTACTTATTTAATGTGGTGTCTATTTATATACATTTGTTTGTATAACTAGTATTTAATTTACGTATTTCATCATATTACATGCACTGTATACTTATGAATTGCCTTACAAACTGCCGTAATCAATGTCACATTTGCTATGTACTTTTTCCTTTTCCAGTAATATATGTTACATCATTACTTTTTTAATATTAGTGTTTTAAATATTTCAAATAAAATATATTTGTATGGATAGATTTTTTATTTAATTTACTTTTGTAGGTTATATATCTATCTATCTATCTATCTATCTATCCCATATATCTATCATATCTATCTATCTATCTATCTATCAATCAATCTATCTCCTATCTATCTATCTATCTATCTATCTATCTATCTATCTATCTATCTCATATCTATCTATATATATATATCTCTCTCATATCTATCTATCTATCTATCTATCTACATATCTATCTATCTATCTATCTATCTATCTATCTATCTATCTATCTATCACAGCATAACACACCCAAAAAGGCACGTATATCTCTGCCGAGATATCTTTGCTATATTTGTAATTGTAAAAAATATAAAACACTAATAAATAGGCACTTTTTTATCTGAATTTCGATACTCGAACACCCCCACACAATGCAAACATAATACCACCAAAATACAATATCTAAATAATACTGTATATGGGTTCATACAGTATTCTAATGATGATATACTTTAGCACGCACATAAAACTACCATGTCTTTCCCACACAATGCTGCCATTTCGGGCTACATGTATGAACCTGTTTCGGCCTAAAACTCACTTTTTTGCCCATAGGGTACCAGGGGCAACAGAGGGAGTTTTAGACCTAAACAATTTTATACATATGGCCCTTAGTGCTTTGTCCAGTTATTGGAAAATGTTTCTATGAGCAATTGCCTCTCCCTAATACCAGCCCTGGCACACATAAAATTAGGTTCTATACGAGATCACATCTAAACATCACAAAGAAGACCATAACTAAGCTTATATGAAGCTTATATGAAGTATTATCTCTTGAACAAATGGCAAAAGAAGCAACAAATAAGTCCTTCTGACTACTGGAATATATGGGTCAGGTGAGCTTTTCCTCATCCCCCTTGCAAAAAAAGCTTATTTCTTTCCACTGAAGAATTAGGTACCAGTCATGAAGTGATTGAGCCAGGTGAATGTATGGGACAGGTGATGATTAAAATCCTTTCCTACATACCTTCTGTTCTTTCATGTCAGTGGGATGATTTTTAATTAAGGGACTGTCAATCATTCATGGTTGTGTCATTTTTAAGGAGCACCAAGAAAATACTTCACCCTCCCTCCCCAAAAAAAAATCACATTTCCTTATCGCAATTGCCTACTCTTGTCCTACAAATATTCTATAGCTGTCTCCAAAGTTATTTTACTTTTTGTCAAAGCACAAACCAGATTTGTCATTGGCTGTAAGGACCTAAATATAGCAGAAGCTCTTACTGATTGCTTTACAAGAGACCAGAAATAATTAGCTATGCATTCTTAGGGTCTGTTCACATGGGGTATTTTCGGCACGCCTTTAGCATCGTATTTGCGCTCTAATACGGGCGAGGTGCATGCCGAAATTACGGTAATCCATGGTTCTCATAGAGAACTATGGATTACGCCTCCTCTCCCTGCTCATACAGTACGATCGTATTGTACATGCGGGGATATAAGTGACATGCTACATATTCGGGTGCTTTGGCGCCACAAGTAATGCATGTCTCCCACGCTGCGAGCTCCCGAAACATGCCATGTACTGCGGCACGTACTGTATGCGCTGCAGTACATCGTGTGAACATACCCTTACAGATATCCCAACACCACCTGGCAGCTGAAAATGGAAATTAATGCCGATGTTCTCTACAAGATCCGTACAAGACTTTTTGTTTGATGATTTGAAATAAAACCTACATACTACAAACACTATGGACATTTTTTTTTTCTGATTGAAATTTCTATTGCGTTTTTGTACTGCAAAGTGTGTACTAAGTATAGTCCAATAATAGTGTAGTGATCCCTCAACATACAATGTTAATTGGTTTTAGAACAACCATTGTATGTTGAAACCATTTTATGATGAAACAATAACTATGGAAAAATGTAAAGGTATAGTAAAAGGTCCTGAGGCCCCAGAGTAACATCCATCTTAATGCAACATGAAGATTAAAGAAAGTATCTAGGATAACTTATACAGATAAAGTACTTATATACAACAGAAAAAGCTGCTGGAAGCTCCAAATCACTTTCTATGATGAGGACAGGATCTTCTTTGGGTCATTTACTTTATACACAATTACCAAAAAAGAAAATAGGGCCCTCACCTGTTGCCCAAAGGAGCCGCTCATCCTAACCCATGTAGAGCAGAAAGCACTAGCAACAACTGTACTGTAAGAGCGCTACTAGACACCAATCACTGCATGCACCTCACTATAATGTAAACAGTACAGGACATGTACATAGCACCGCACTGTACTGTAGAGAGGCGCTACTAGACCGCCAATCACTGCATGCACCTCACTAATACATGTAAGAGGTAAGACATGTAGTACGCACTGACTGTAGAGAGGCGTACAACCGCCAATCACTGCATGCACCTCACTAATACATGTAAGAGCAGTACAGGACATGTACAGTAGCACCGCACTGTACTGTAGAGAGGAGCTAATAGACTGCCAATCACTGCATGCAACTCACTATCGTGTTTCCCCAAAAATAAGACACCCCTGAAAGTAAGACATAGCAGAGATTTTGTTCAATCCCCTAATATAAGGCACCCCCTGAAAATAAGAGATAGCGGAAATCATTGCTGCAGCTCCCCATACAAAGGGCTGTCCCTAAGGTTGGGCAGAGAGAAAGGTGGCAGGAAGGGGGGGGGGGGGGGTGGGTTATTCCCAAGCCCAGCTCACCCCAAGAAACGGCCCTGGGAAACAGGTTAATACATGTAAGAGCAGTACAGGACATGTAGTACCGCACTGTACGGTAGAGAGGCGCTATAGACCACCAATCACTGCATGAACCTCTATTATACATGTAAGAGCAGTACAGGACATGTAGTGCCACACTGTACTGACGTAGTACTGAGCTCTACTATAGATCGACAAATCACTGCATGACACATCACTAATACATGTAAGAGGGGCTAGTACCGGAATCATGTAAGTACGACATGTACTATAGAGTAGGAGGAGGTTACTTAGACCACCAATCACTGCATGCACCTCACTAATACATGTAAGAGCAGTACAGGACATGTAGCACCACACTGTACTGTAGAGAGGGTTTACTGGACCTCCAATCAGTACATGCACCTCACTAATACATGTAAGAGCAGTACAGGACATGTAGCACCACACTGTACTGTAGAGAGGGTTTACTGGACCTCCAATCAGTACATGCACCTCACTAATACATGTAAGAGCAGTATAGGACATGTAGTACCGCACTGTACTGTAGAGAGGCGCTATTAGACCGCCAATCACCGCATGCATCTCACTAATACAATGGTTTTACATGTACAGTATTTATGAAAATTGGCTGGATTAGTGTCTGGGACATTGTATGTTGAAACCACACTCAATATTCAATGTCCCAGGAAAGGCCATTGTATGATGAAAATGTAACTTAAAGGACAACTGGATACATTTACAAACTCAATAATATACAAACTGGCAGTATACATATAATAAAGACAGGCATATGAAGAGGCTCGAGCAAAGAATGAGTAATACATCTTTTGTTAATTTAGAGGAGGATCAAGTTGTAAATAAGAGGTCAAAGAAGTCTGTGGACTCATAACTGCCAACTAAAGCCATATACCTTTTATAAGAGAATAACCAGATACTGTGTGCTGAGCTATATCTAGATGAATATCTGATTGCTTCTAATCCAATTCACATTGCACGGCTCAGTGACTTGGATGTGAAGTAAGAAAAGCTACATCCAGTAGGTGGCGTTACAAGAGTCCTGGCTCATTTCCCATGAGCTCTTTAGAATATTACCAGATACTGCAAGCTAAGGTAGCAAATATACAATACTGGAACAGAAATCATAAGAGAAAAAGAGAGCACATGGGGAAAAGTCAGAAAAAATGACCAAGGAATAAAATCAGAATAAAAATAATAGTAAAAATAAGATTGCAGGGGGAGCATCAGTCTAAGTGCTGAAGACAATTTCCCAGAGTAAATGGTCGGGTGGACTGGAGCATGACGACCTATACGTAAAGAATAGAGGAGATGAAGAACACCAAGGGCATGCGCAATCATAGAGCCGATGGATATTAATCAACGCTTAGGGAATGATACAAAGGCAGCGATTGAAAAGCCAACCAATAATGCTGTGGGCAAGTTTTCACTGTGGTTCAGAATACAATTGCAGGTACATTTCTCTAAACCCCCAGAAAAGGGCTTATTTTACTGATGTGAAGCCTTGTCCAGCCAAATAATACTCCTGCAGTTTCAGAGGAAATGTACTATTACATGGTGGTCAAGCATATACATTGTCATCTTTCTAATAAATATGTCTTCTATTTTCTTACAATCCAACTTCAATGGATTGTTGTGGCACACTGGCAAGACTCTCAACAGGCTGAAGTTCACATCACAACAATTAAAGGGCTCGTCTCACCTCTGTAATATGTCTCCATTAACAGTGTCCTACCTATTCCTAGATATCCCCTCTTGTATGAGCTGCATCAGCTGCTCAGGACGCTATAGCTACAGACCTGTTCGACCTCTCCTGATAAGCTACCAATGCTGGTTGCTATAGCTGCAGACCTGAAGTCCCAGGAAGCTCATCACTACAGGCCAGTAGAAGCCAGTAAAGCTGGTAAACACATCCCTGAATTCAAATGAAACTGAGATAAGATGAATGATTGTAGTGAGACAATCCCTTTATGTGGCCACACATAAAGACAGACAGAATAAACAATTGCTGTCGTAGGTTTGCAATATCTCATTTTTTCTTTCAAAGTTGGTCACCTTGCATGATCGCAAAATATGTGGAGTCTAGAGAAAAGGTATACATGTAGGAAAGATAAACTTGAAAGATAACACCCCATTAAATCATTACATAGAAAGGTATCTCAACTTCTTAAAGTTAAAGAGGTTTTGCCACAATCTAATGTTGTCGTGGGATCCTCCAAAATGTGTATTTAATCACTTTTATAAATATATGTCATCAAAAAAACTGAAGCCTGTGGGATCTACAGCCTGACTAAGATGCCCTTGGTTTCCTGACAGTTTACTTAGATATGACCAGGAGCTGACGGAGTTGATCTGGCCTCGCTTGTGTTTGCACTTCTATCTGATGGCACGGAACATGAACGAGCTTTAAGGATGGGGAGAAAGATCCGTTTTGTATAGGAATCATGTTGTAATGTATTATCTGAGAAAACATGCAGAGCTCCTGCCTCTGCTCAGGCCCCTCTCTCCCCCTGCAGTGATCGTGAAGAAGGAATGAAAGAAGGCTGCCTGCTGAGCTTATCTTCTCTCCTGAGCACAGAAGAGGGAGAAATAAAACGCATATAGCTTCTGCACAATACAGTTATCCCCGTGGATTAGCAAAACAATGTTTGCTCAACCACAGAGACTGGGTATCAAGAACGTGCATGGGAGGTGGAGCGATGACATCACTGAAGAGGTACTTGTTTTTTTTAAACACAGAAACACAACGCCCCTTTTTTCAGGCCTCAAGAGCTTGTTAGGTAAGGAACTCACTTCTTGGCAAAACCCCTTTAAGCTTTTCTACAGACAAAGCAGAAGTTAACGTGGCAGATAATACACCATGATGTCACAGCACCTAACATTCACAACTTTTCATTGCTTTTTTAAATGGCTTTAGTTTAGAGATGAGAGCAGATAACACGAAAAGCCATGATATTACGATCAAGCTGAACACTGGTACATCCGTACATCTGAAAGATTTGCACATCTGTGCACAGATTACTTAAGTCAGTGGTGTCTTATAGAAAAGGCTTCCATGCTGGGAGTTTCTCTTTTTAATATCTATAAGTCAGAATACAGCATTGGTACAGGAGTCATTTTTATTTATGATAAAGAAGACCAATTAAGAGAAGGAGAAAGTGGGCAACCCCTTTAACATTCATTTCTAGGTTTTGTCATCCTTCAGGATACAGATGAAGCAAAGCTTAAAGGAGTTGTCTCCCTTCAGAGTTTCAGAGAATGCATGAATGAAATACTCTGTCACTTCCTGGTTCAGACTGACTCATTTGCATAAGCTCCTTGCTTGTACAGCTCCTTGCCATGCTGTGCTTTCAGATGCTAATTAGATCTGATTAGCTTCTCAAACTACTAACAGGACTTCTTATCTGATCCCCAAAACAAAAGCCTAATTACAGTTCTGTTTATTTTACATAAATCAAGCTTTTTACTGCTGAGCAGCACAGGACACTGCCATGACCTGTGTGATGACATCACTCATTGTTATCTCATTGAACAAACAGCAGGGGGAGAATTGTTTACAGGTCGGTTACTGAGGGAACTGAAATAGCCAGGGAGGTCATAAATTCACTTGTATCTCCTTAGGGAAAACAGAGGAACAAAGAAATATATTTGGAAAATGTCTTTATTTTGTGTTCCCTACAATTTGAAAGCTATTCTTTGTAGCGAGACAACCCCTTTAAAGGGGATGTCTTACTACAAAGATTAGCTTTCAACATGTAGGGAATGGTAAATGAAGACTTTCTCCAAGTACATTGATTTGTTTATTTTGCTTTGTTGAAGAGATAAGAGAGATTTTATCTGCTCTGAGTGCACACAGGTGTCTCTGGTTACCGACATGCTCTCCCCTTCTCTCTCAATTCTTTGTCTTATCTGAGAGCAGGGAGTGATGTCACCACAGGTCTCTAACCAACAAAGGAGTGTAATTACTTTGTTCACTTTGAGCTATAAAGCTCTCTGCTCTATAGATAAAAATTCCTGCTTTCATGTTAGTGTAGTTAGAAGAGCTGGAAATACGGAGCTGATATGCTAATCACTTTCATAGAACCACCCACAGCCTAACCAGGAAATAACAGGATGCTTGAATCTGAAGCTGTTTTTGGCTCTGTGAAACAACATCCCTTTAATTTGACATTTAATGCACTAGTGATACTGTGACAAACAAGTTCTCAAACTTTTCAATGGCCTTTGATGTATATGTTTTTCTCTGTCGAGAAATCTTTGCTACATTTATATCTCAACAGCAGAGTAAGTCATTCAAAAATCTATGTAAAGAGGTGCCGGATGGATTTTCTAGCCCCTTAAAGGAGTATTCCCTCACTGATTCACCTTAAAAACATAGGCAAATAAAATTGTTACCAAATACGTTTCTTTTCTGATTTGTCTTCAAATGGGATTTACAGCAGATTATCTATCCTGCTTGTTTTCAGGTGACTTCCTAGGTTACTGACCACCATTGTGTTCTAGCATCGATGACCAAGCTTACACATCAATCCCTGCTATGCTATGCTATCATTAGGAGGGGGCTGGGTGGCTGAATTCACAGACATGCTCTTCTAAGTCTCTGTTCTTTTTGTTACTTACTACTACAGGAGTTGCTCATTAGGCTTGTGCTGTCCTATCAGTACTGCAGAGCACATAGCTGCAATAGCCAGGGCACAGAGCATCACATAGTTTCCATATATGCATAAGGAGTGCACATAGTCTGGCCAGCAGTATGATGACTACAGCACTGGCCTGACCTGTCAATCAGTAGAGCCTGCAACCGCCATGGAGCACAGGAGGTGAAGAAGGAAGTAGCAGTGCACAGGTGAGGGGGAGGGAGTGAAATCTAGAGATGGGAAACCCCTTGTAAAGGTCTTGCTCTACAGTCATGGCAACTAATAAAAGGTCAATGTCTATAGAATTATTTATCATCAAAAGATCCTTCTTCCACATTGATGAGTAGCATTTGATTACTAGGTTAGAATGGGGCACTTAACTATTCCACATTATCATAGGTTAATATTTTACTTGTTTTTGAATTATCAGATAGAGATATTTGTAAGTGTCTCTCTAACTTGTGGCCAACTTTTCGGTTCCATGGCATCAATATTGTGCTATGACTAAGCCAACTATACAATTCTATCCGGAAGCTTGAAATTAAATTTATCATAGCGTTTCAGGGAAAAAAAAGAGGAAAAAGAAATGCTACCGACTAGAAGAGCCAAATCATTAGGGTATTACTCACATGCAAATTGAAGTGTTGCCTCTCTACTAAGGATTCTGCCAAGGCTGTTTGCTGCTATGCACTGGTATTGACCAGAATCCTTCATCTCATTTGGACTGCTGATAATTAAATTTCCATCTATCAAAGTATAGCGATAATCACTTTCCAAGTCTATTTCTGTTCCATTGCGAAGCCATCTTCAAAAGAAGCAAAAGATGGAGAAGATGAGAAATAAAATCTAAAAACAATTTATATAATAGTCAAAAAAAGGAAAAAAAATAAAAGAAAATCAAACATATTAATATTTTAGTAGCAATGTGAAGGGTTTTTCCTCAATTCTCAGTTTCCTCATTTCTGCCAAAGAAACAATGTGGAAAGGATGGGGTGAAAAAGCAAACTTCTCAGTAGAATTTTTTTTTTGTATAAGACTGCTAGTAAGAGAAGGTTTTCAAAGACGTTCATTTTTCTCTTTTCACTAAAAAGGTTTTAGGTGATTTAAAAAAACATGGATAAACTCTTCTTAAAACAGTGCCACTCTTATCTATTGGTTGTGGATGGTATTGCAACACACAAGCATGCAAATGAATACTGCAATACTGGACATAGTCTGGGAAAAAGAGTGGCACTGCTTCTGGAAAAAAAGCAACAAAGGACCTACAGTCTACAGAGCACCTTGGAGGGGGAAGGTAGGATATGTTGATACCTTTGAGGGTCTATGGTTCAATGACTTTCAGTAGGTTTTCCTGAAACAGATGTTATTTGCGGGCTCATTTCCATTACAAATTTATGAACCAAGGAGGCAAATATATTTTCTGGGACAGTGGACGGAGACATGCAAATTGACCGTTGCTGCCACGTTGTTGAGAGTGGCCAGCTCTTCATGCTTGGATCTATCAGAATATCACTGTCCACCAAGCCAGAATCAGGATTTATTTCCTAATTGCCAATGGGTGAAGGGAGCATTTAAATACTTCTTGATTTAAGATGGTCTTGTCAGGTTAACTGGCATTTCATTTAGTTTAGTCATTCCCACCCTGAGGCCTCATGCACATTGGCATTTTGATCTGCAGTATGTTACTCTTTACAGAACAATAGTGTCAGTGCCCATTTCATTTGAAGAAATTTGATGCATTGTGTAATTTCCTTGGTACTCCTCCTAAAAATGTATGAAAAAATTGACAACTAAAGGCCACATGTATGAATGGGCTGTGCCAGATATCCAGCACAGTCCCATTCGCTACATTTTTAAATGGCCCGTACACCAATATCAGGCGCATTACAAAGTGCAGGCGGCACTTTGTAATGTGCCTGATTTTGGGGGGAGGGGGAAGCACTAGAACCGTACAAAGCTATATATACTAAGCTAGGCGCATTACTGCTGGAACAGGTATAGCACTTTCAAAGTGGTATACCTGAGCCAGAAATGTACAAGCGCTAGAATGCGCCTGATTTATGACCCGCTGTATTAAAGTGAATTCTATGCCACTATAATGAGCATGAAATTTGGCATTTACACATACACATGTGGCCCTAAGTGTTACATTTCCACTTGCCATGGGAGTGTGCCCCCCCCCCCCCCCCTACATAGTCTAGCACTGACCAATCAGGGGTTCAGGTGATATAGGGAGAGTTCTTGTTAAAAAGAATAATTACACCCAGTTGTCAATTTATTCATACATTTCCAAAAGCAATATAAACCTCCTTAATTTTTTTCAAGGGAATACAAGCATTTGCTAAAACAAATCCAGGAAGACTGTCATATTAATTTAATACTATTTTAAGCAACCCTGTGATCTGGGTGCTAAATATGTTCTTATATAAGCATGAGGCCTAACCTTACTACAGTACTTGCAAAAGTATGTTTAGGCTTTAGGTCTATATTAGTTTTGCACTAATATGTTCCTGTTTGGTTCAACATTGGTTCGACTGAATCTACATTTTTTTCAATCTTTACCTAGCCTTGACAGACACAATAAGAATAAACCTAACCATTTTTTGGGCTAACCTATTCCTCTGAAGTGCTTCCAATATCACATCTGTTCCACATCACATTAAACTAACATAATGTGATTTAGAGGCAGAATTGACTTTGGGGCAACAGCACCTCCAGACCTGAAAGCTCTAAGTAGAGGTAAATTAACCATAAAAAGGCTTAAAAACCTGAACTCTAACACAACATTAGAGATAAGGTCACAATTCAGTTAGCACTTGGATTCAGCATGAATTTGACTTGGATCCAAATTAGAAGCGCTATACTAGTCCACACTTAATGTTGAGAACCAGGTTGTCTTAACAAACTCTTGAAAAAGCAGGTGTGCATACTGGTGCCATTAGTATATACTGTGGGGGAAATTTAGCAAGCATTTTGGTTGGTTTTCTGGCATACAAAAGTCACAACTTTTTTAAAAAAAATTTCACCCAAATTACATTGTGAAATGCCAGCCTAGGTAAATCTACAGCTAAATTTTTAAAGCATTAAATCAAAATGGATGTTACAGAAAATAGAGTCAAAAAGCCACATATTATGGGAAATTAAAGTATTACTCACTGTTACCTGCAGCAAAATTAAATTAAATGCAGGTATATATACCAACACCGCCAAAACAACAATTATTTAGACTTTATGTATTGGGAAGCATACTAAATTAAAAATAACTTTTATTTAGTAAATAATTAAAAAATAACCCCTACATTACGATATTTAAAGCACATAGTCAACATATATTTATTCATTCCAATGATGGAAAAACATATAAAGGACAAAAAGTATGTGTTTACTCAATTCAAAAACTGTTCGTCTAATGAGTAAAACTAACACACCTAAACCTGCCTATCATGCAGGAAAAAACGTCCTGATAAGGACGATCCCACCAGGAAATTAAAGTATACGTTAGTCCAATTCAGCCTAGAAGTGGGGTTCTATCTATTTAAAAGAGCATGTGATCAAAAAGGAAGAATAAATAAATGAATGAATAAAAATTGAATGAAAAATCAAATGAATTAATTCTTCAAATGGAAGTTTCATCGGATATACCTATAACTTGGAGCAGGGGCTCCTCTCGTCTCACAATTAAGGGCCACTTTCTTCTCTCCAGAATCGATGGGGAAAATAACATTTTCTGGCTATTGGATAAACACTGGCCCATAATCCACCCTCTCTTAAAAATGAAAATCTGCCGGTTAAAACACATGAACAATTTTTCTACTAAAACATAGATAAATGTAGACACAAATAGAGCTCTACCAAATAAAGATTAAAGAGAATAAAGTGACATGAAAACATGAAGGCTAAGATGTCATTTAGCAATTTATCGTGTCTATGCTTTTGAGAAAACTTCTTCTATTGAGAACTTTTTAAACTATTATTTTTGAATGATTTACTTTATCTATCCATTTTACTATCAAACTACCTATCTAAGAAAAAAGAGAAACAAGCAGCACTTCTCCAAAACAAAGACCCCGGGGGGAATCAACAAAAGTAAATCCCCAAGTAGATAAAAAGTAAAAAATTGAAGTTGGTGAATGATGAAAATTGCGCTTCTTTATTCCAACATGTTTATAAGCCACGTTTTGATCCACACATTGAACTGTTTTTGCTTGAAAAAGGTTCCATGTCGCAACTGTCTGTCCGAGATATATTCATATATCTATCAATCTGTTTTTGTTATTACCCTTTCTTTCCTTCCATCCATTTAAGCAGTTGTTTGTTTTTTCACTATGTCTTACCCTTTTCTTCTTTTAAGGGGTTGTAGATTTTGTTTTCTAAACTTTATACAACCAAAATTCCAAAAAAGTTGTGTTCTTGTGTTAAACGTAAAGGAAAGTGGAATCCAACGATTTGGAAATCTTTTAGCCATATTTCATTTACAACAGAATACACAGCACAGATTAGAAGTTGATGATTAGACTTTTTTCCATTTCATTTCAATAAATAAACTCATCTAGAAATGAAAGGCGGCAACACATCTCAAAAAAGTTGGGTGTGGGCCATGTCTACCATTTCTTAGTCTCCCGTCTCCTTTTCACAACAGTAAACATCTGGGAAGTGAGCAGACCAACTGCTGTAGTAATGGGAGAGGAAAGTGGGCCCATTCTTGCCCACTGTAGGATTCTAGCTGTTCAACAGTCAGGAGGAGCCCACATTACAGACTGAGAATGCTGCTTGGGAGGTAAGAAATTGTGACGGTGGCCCAGCCGGTGGGTCGCAGCACGTGGAAAAGAAGACGTGTCTCGTGACAAAGAATTTAAAATTTTGATTTATCTGGCCACAAAACCTTTTTCATTTTAAGTTAGATTTGGCCCAGCAAAGAGTATGTTGTTTCTGGATTGTGTTGGTATTTGCCTTCTTCTCTGCATGATGGAGCTTTAACTTGCATTTGTGGATTTTCACAGACATTGATTTCTGGAAGGTGTAATGTATCTCATTGGGGAAAATGGGCAACATGTTGGTGTGTGAGGATTTAATCGCATTTTCCACCTCACAGGGTATTTTACATCTAAACAAAGGCTTATGGGAAAGAGCTGCAAAATTACTCTTTACTGATGTGGGACAAACACCCCAAAACAGCTGTCTGTAGATGAACTTCACAGGCTTGGCATCAATCCTTTTTACATTGCAAGACTTTTGTGAGTTACATGTGAATTGAGGATAACTACATCTAATAGATGGTCTGGCGAGCTATTTAGATCTTTCCCATAAGCTAATGATTTCTGGAAGTATTCTGGAGCCCATCCAGTGATTTGCATGACTGACTCATGCCTATTTCCAATGCAGTGCTGGCTGAGGGTCCATTGATCACAGGCATTCAATATTGACCGTTAGCCTTGTCCCTTGTGGACATGGATTTTTCCAGATTCTCTGAATGTTTTGATTATATTATGTATATTATGTATATTATGCACTTGTAGGTAGAGGAACATTTTTCTGGAATTGTTCCACAATTTTTAGACACAGTTGTTTACAGATTGGTAACCTCTGACCATTGTTGCTTCTGAGAGACTCTGCTTCTCTAACATGTTCTTTTTTAAACACAGTCATGTGACTTGGTTGAAATTGACCCTCCAGATATTTTTTTTGATTAGCCACATTTACTTTTCCAGCCGATTTTAACCTTGTCATGTGTTGCTGCCATTTTTTTATTTTGTTGTTTTTTTTAACATGAAATGGAATCATGTCTCTTTCAACTTCTAATAAGACTACATAACATTTCTAAATCATTGCATTTTTTACATTTTACACAGTGATCCAACTTTTATGGAATGGAGTTGTGCAATGTCTTGTCTCTGGTCAATATCTATTTATCTATCTATCTATCTATCTATCTATCTATCTATGTTTTTGTCATAGGTGTATCAATTTATCTACCAATCTGATAAAAAAGCAGTTGTAGATATTTTTTAGATATTTAATTTATCTAACTAATTTATCTAATTAAGCAGTTGTAGATATTTTTTACTAAGTCTCTTCTTTTTCTTCTTTCAAGATGTTATTTTTTTCTAATTGCACTTTGTTTCCTTCTATTGCATTTTCCATTTACTTTCTTCTAATATACAGCAGCACATGGATTTCGTACAAATATCTATTTGCTTTTCTTTGCCTTCTATTAACCTCCAGGTAGAATACATTTACATTTTGGGAATACCTTTCTTTCAATCCTGGTATAAACTGGCTTATGAACTGCAACCATTTTTTCCAGCAGTCATTTTTAGTTTAATAAACCTGCTTTCAAAAACTCCTTTTCAGATGCCACTTTTAGTACGTTTACCCTTTTTAGGTCTCATCTTCGGATCCATCTTTTAGCTTACAACACTGGAGCCTAAAGCAAAGTTAAAAAACTGCTGGTCCTGATCCATCCACTTCAAGCATCTTATTTTCATATGTCTGACCAGTCATCTAAAAGGGTTTTATCTAACAGTATGCCAGGAGCAGAGATGCGCAATGTTCTAAAAGGGGTTACTCATAGTTTAAAGGGAATATGTCATCAGAAAAAGACCTAATGTTTAACTCATGTTTTTATGTTAAGAACACTTTTGATTTTTTTTAAATTTTCCATATTACTAGCAATATTTATATATATATATATATATATAATAATATATATATTATATAATATATACATACATATATATATATATATATTTAATATATATATTTTATATATATATAGTTCACAGAAAATCAGCAGCACTTCCAGGAGATAATGCAATAAAAGCGGGGTGCCAGCAAAAAAAATGGGGCTCCCGGCAAGGGACCACTACAACATAGATCTGGAAAAAATGCGGCACTCACGGTAGCAAAATAAAGTAATAAAGGTGAATTTATTCCACATAGTGAACCGACGTTTCGGCCCTCTCACAGAGCCATTTTCAAGTGAAAATTCACTTGAAAATGGCTCTGTGAGGGGTCCGAAACATCGGTTCACTATGTGGGAATAAATTCACCTTTATTACTTTATTTTGCTACCGTGAGTGGCGCAATTTTTTCCAGATATATATATATAATATATATATATATATATATAATATATTATATATATATATATGTATATTATATATATATATTATATATATATAATATATATATATAATATATATATATATATATATATATATATATATATATATTAAATCCTGAAATCCAGCAGTTTTCATTTAGGCCACTAAGTTCATAATAAGTCAAAATACAAAATCTGGTTAGCACATCCGTTTTGAGGAATAAACGTATAGGTGCACACTGTTGTGGCAGCAAAAGCTATGCAAACACTATACAATATCATCAGCATGCTAGAAACACTAAAAAACAGTCAAAGAGAACATAACAAATTTTTGGAACAGCTTTTCTGCTAATATGAAATATATGAAAAAATGTGAGGTTCTTAGTGTACATTTTTGATCAAAACTGTAAATGCCCACCTACCGCGGCAAGGTGACCCCAATTCAGGTGGGAACCTACGCTACATGCTACCTCTCTAGGTGTCTGTTCAGACCTCCACACTTCAGGGTTAGAAGGTTCCTGCTATAAACCTGATCTGATTTAAAATACCTGTGCAGGTGGGCGGAGTGCATAATCCAAGCTGAGGAATACCACGTCCCCATACAAACAATCAAAATACAAAATCTGGTTTGCATATCCGTTTTGAAGAATAAACGTATAGGTGTACACTTCTTATGTCCTCTTTGACTGTTTTTAAGTGTTTCTAGAGTGCTGCTGATATTGTATTGTGTTTACTAGGCTCATAATAGTCACTTCCTGTTCTATAGAGAAACTTTTCAGCAGTCTCCTCATTATTAGCACAGGCTGGATGACACTGAAAGGTGACACCAATGTGTAAAGATAACATAGGATCCACCATTCGCAATAGGCGATGTCACCGCTACCCCTCTCCACTTCCCTACACACTGACTTCCTCCCACTTCACAAAGCATGCCTAGAAAACTCTCTTATAGAATTCAATGGGTCTGCTCTTGTTCAGAGGCTCTTGTCCATGAAGCTGCTGTAAATCCTCTCCCTAAACACGGTTAAAAGCCACTCAGGCATGACGTATCCCTATAATCATTTTCAGAGAAAAATTTTTTTAAAAATCTACAGTCTGAAAATAAAAAGTGCCCAGAAGAAAATGTTTCAGTATTTTGTTTTAATTAGTAAAAAAATAAATGGCAATAGAATCCGTTCATGTTTTGAACCTTATGATTTTTTAAGATATTTAACATGGACAACATTCAACAGAATCCTGAAATGCCATTCATTGTGTCTTATTGCTTGGATAACACAGTTTTCCCATCTGAATTTTGCCCTCCTGGCTTTAGCTCAGATCGGCACACTGTGATTGCACCCGTGCTGACCGCATACATCACCGCGTCTCTCCTATAATTACAGCGACTGAACCGAATTTTAAAATGAAACAATATAATATGCAATCCAGCAGAACTGTCACCTAGAGATTAAAAAGAGATTTCTTACCACATAACTGGCCCGCTCTGTTCTAAAATAGATATTTATAGCTGTTTACAACACGGAATTAGAAAGCACTTAAGACTAGTGTTGAGCGATTGCGTTGGCTATCGAGATCGAGCGATAGTCGATAGTCGGCCGCTATCGATAAGGTTTTTCGATAGTGAGCATCGATTATGAGCGATTACCATTAAAGTCTATGGGAGAGCAACAACACCTTCATTATTACACCCAAACAAGGCTGGAGAAGCTGAAATTAACATCCACTAACAGTCAAATGGATACGTGCTACATCTTAGGCAACACACTTAGGTTATAAAAGTCACAGAACTTTCAATTCACACTGTGGTGAATATAGAATGCTGTTTTAAGATTTACGTAGATGCTGCGTCAATGAACAAAGCTGGGTGCGCAAAAGTCAAAAAACACGTATCTGTTATGTTTTCGTATAATAACGGTATTTTTTGCACTTTTCAATTCACCTGTGGTGAATTTAGAATTGCTGTTTTAAGATTTACATGGATGCTGCGTCAATGAACAAACCTGGGTGTGCAAAAGTCAAAAAACACGTAACTGTTATGTTTTGGTATAATAAACGGTATTTTTTGCACTTTTCAATTCACCTGTGGTGAATATAGAATTGATGTTTTAAGATTTACGTAGATGCTGGGACAATGAAAAGTGCTGGGTGCGCAAAAGTCAAAAAACACTTAACTGTTATGTTTTCGTATGATACACGGTATTTTTGGCAACAAACAACCTGTGCTGACTACAAGATTGCTGGATTGTAATTTTCACTGCAAGGTGGATATATCAACAGTCACAGGTGTAATGGGTAAAATTAAAATGAACACATATCTGAAATGTATACTGATATAAAAGTGGAGTTCTGCACCTAACAAAGAGACCTGCAGTTACTAGAAATGATGTGTATCCAATATAAGTTCAGGCTGCCCAATATCCAGGAAATATTTCAATAGCAAACTGTTAATAATAAAGATATTCCACTACAATGTCTACACTAAGTCTTGGTGAACTTTATCAGTGTTCTTTATAGATAGAGCTTGTCTGTGGTCGCCGCGGGGCCCCCCCCCCTGCTCCCCGCCGTGAATTTTACAGCGTTAGATTCTGCTTTAAAATTCTATAGCTAACTACATAAAATCTTCAAATCTCTAATCTAACTAAATTGGAAGGATCACAGCTATAGTAGAGGTTTCTCTGTGCAGAAATAGACTAATTTCGCTGAGCTGTTTGGCCACAGGCAGAGCGCAGGTCCTATCCCTATGAGACGCTGAGAGACACTGAGGCTGAAACAGGAAACGCTGTTCTATGTAAAACGAGGTCATGTGATTTTTCCAGCCAATCGCAACCATACACATCCCAGTCATGACGTCGCACACACATCTCACCCTGCTCTATTCTGTAATCTGATTTGCTGGCCGCCAAAATTACAGGAAGTGCCGAAAAAGGCGCGATCTTAATAGATGATGCTCAGATTTTAACCTTAATTATCGCATGATCTGGAAATTTCGATCACCATAAAAACCTTGCCGATTTCAACTTTGTCGATAAAAATTGCTCAACACTACTTAAGACCTAGCTATGGGTGTGAGTGCTTCAATTTCCAAAAGTCACAAGGCCGCTTCAATATGGAGATAAATAGATGGAAAAATTATGTTCTTCATTCAAAATGTCGGACTCCGGTCTTCACAACAGGAAGATCAGCCTGTAATAACAGTGCGCATGCTACGAATGTACAAAAAAATATCATTTACGTGGGATTTTGCTGAAATTCTCAGTAGTTTGAAACTGAAAAATATTCAAAAATTTTGGTTGACACAGATGGTTTGGTAGTGTTGTTAAATTATTTTTTACCTAATTTCTTACATGGATCTAAAGAGCATTTTATCTTCTGTGCTAATTTAGGAATTTAAGAAAATGATTTAACTACATTTGGTCCAAATCATATTTCCTTTGGTAATATTATCTCCTTATGGGCTAAATTTGGCTTTAAAGAGTATGCTATACATTTCTGGTCAATGTGGGCCCTTCACCCATGAATGGGACAAGGTATTCTGGTGCCCTAGGCAAATAAAGCATATGGTGCCCCTTTATGGAAAATGCAGCCCACTTCATACCTCTATGTGCCCCCTTTTCTGCCTGGGATGAAATGACATCCTAGGCAGTCAACTACCTTCCCGTCCCAGGCTTGTCTATCCCTACCTTTAGAATGAGGGTCCCCTAGACCTATGTTCCAACCAGTAAAGTAACCGCTGACCACAGCATCTAGACAGAGGCTTAAAGTGGTTGTCTCACTACATTGATTCATCTTACCTCAGTCCTGTTTTCTTGGTTTCATTTTGAATTCAGGGGCGTGTTTACTGGCTTCCACTGGGCTACAGTAGAAGCCAGGTCTGTAGCTATAGCAACCAGCACTGGCAGCCTATTAGGAGCGATCAAACAGGTCTGTAGCTATAGCGACCTGAGGAGCTGATGCAGCCCATACAAGAGGGGATATCTAGGAATAGGTAGGACACTGTTAATGGACACATATTGCAAAGTGATTTGTTTTTGCAAGATCTTTAACATAAAAGGCAATCCTTGCAGTGAGACAACCCCTTTAACAGACAAGATTATAGAAACACCTAAACTTTGCATGTTTCAAAGCACCAACTTTTGAAAAAGGCAAACTGTTTCAATAATCCCAATCTACTCTCTGTTCAGATTTCACCTAAATATGGCAACCAGTGGTCACCACACTAGGTGGGATGGGGGCTAGGTGATAGGTGTGTACGCCAGAAATGTGACGCACATCTATCAGACTTTAATGGCACACTCTCTACATATGCTAAAAATGCGTAAATTGGGAAGAACCCTATAAGGATAAAGGGAATTTTTCTGTTCTTGCCTCTCATATTCCACCACCAATGACAGTAGAGACCTTATTTTTTTCATAATAAATTTTTTATTTTTGGGATGATAATATAAAAATTTAATTTACATGTTTTTTTTTTTTTTTTTTTTTTTTTAAATATGGCAGACATAAAGTGGTGTGGTACCATGTCAGCTAGAATTACCTACATCATGTTAAATACGTTGGAGTCAAAAATTACAAAAGTATCATAGTTACACCTTTACTTGTGAACTGGAATATTAATATTTCATATCACAGCAACCCGGCGCATCAGTAATGTTTAAAACATTTTTACACTTTTTACTATGTATATAATTTACAGCTTTTTAAAATAGTTTATTTCATACAAATTACATATTTTAGAAACTGTAGTTATCTATTTTTCTTATGAATTACTATTTACTTTGCTAGTTTTATTTGGTTACTTTCAACTTTAAGAAACTTTTGCATTATACTATTGAGGCCCCCTGTAATCAGCTGACCAGCAAGTGTTCATTTCCACTGCAGCACCCCTACAGGAAAAATGAAGAATTACACAATTCCAATTAAAGTTGACTGTCTATGTAAAATTCAAACTTGCAGAGTCCTTCAGAAAGAGAAGCTCTTTGATGCCAATGTCCACCCTTCTATCAATCTACAATTCCTTAACGTAGTATTGAAAATATAGTTTAATGAACCAGGAAACCTGTCTACTAATGAATAATTATTAATACAGCATAAATCGTATAATTAATTAGGATTTTAGTAATTAGGAATTACTTGTCATTCTCATGTTTTACATATTTGCATTGTTACTGTGCATGCTATAGTGTTATTACCTTTTTTAAAGGGATTTTTCAATATTTTGGTAGCTCCTGTACAGGCCAAGATATCACTTACATCAGTCATGAGATGGTTCGGTCAATCACTGTCCTCTGTGTTCACATGTTGCACCACTAAGGCCAGTGACTGGCTGCAGGGTCATATGAGCAATGTACACAAAGACACTACTGGGGAATAGGCCAGGAAAATCACATCTCCAGCTGGAACAATGGTAGCAGAAATGGTAATTCAAGGTTTTTTTTGTTTTTTTTTTAACCTCAGTCCTGGACTGTACAGGGGTTTTCAAATAATCTCTTCCCACTCCCCATTCCCCTTAAACTAATCACAAATGGTAGGGAGTTGTAGGGCACCATAGAGGGACTTTTATAGGGCCGCACTATACCCCAACTGAATTAGGCAGTATCATCAATAGAATACAGTGTTCTATATGATGCCATATAATGTAGCTGTTCCCCCTACAAGCATTTCTTCTAGGATGAGGGGCAAAACTCTGAAACAGCTGTATGCAGATGAGTGATACTGGCTTGATTAATATCCATTTTGATTCTTAAAGATTCAGTGAGTCAGAAGCAAATTGAGGATTTGTTACATCCAATAGAGGATGCTTGAGCTTCTCAGCTCCTTTCCCATAATGCCTTGTGATATGCAGATGCTTAGTGGAAGGCAAAATGCAATCTCAAAACTCCACACGCCTATATGGTGCTCTCCCCAAGGAGAGAGATTCCCCTATATAGGACTTTGGTCAGAGAGTTTTTCGGCTGCATGGGGATAAAACCTTGTCCACACCTGGCCAATATTGGGCACAATGAATTTGCTGTAATGTCATTGGTTAACACATTCAACCATTGGCTGCCACATACGAACATGGTTGTGACAGTGTGATCCCAGTCTAAGAGGGATTCATTTTGCAATTTGGCATTAAAATAAGATACTATAGGGCTCACACAGAGTGCCTATGGTTTTATACTGCTGAGCTGCAGGGACTTGATGTACCTCAAATACCTGGCTCTGTGCCCAAAGATCTGAGGACTAACTATCTGGGTTATCAGGGAAGTAAAACATTCAGCTTTCCCGGCTAATGAATATAAATGATCCCGCTCGTTGGGACATGGGTGTGAGTTTTTACTTGTTGCATTAACATTATCTTTCAGCCCTGCTAGTAATTACTCAACTATCCATATTCAATCTGAATTTACATCCCTTGTTCTTAAGGTGCTGACTCTTCAAGGTCTTTCAATTAACCTATATTACTGCGGAATGAGCCAGCCTAATCCCTAATCAGTTTTTGAGAAGTCAGAAATAGTGCTCACAGTGCGAGGACAACCGCTTTAAAAGTAATTCAATCATTTTAATTCAGTCAGACTTTCTTGGATCCAATTACCATTCTGAATTCCTATCAGCACCGGAGCCATACAGTCACTAAAAAGTGATCCACTACATGCCAGACAGAAAAAGGAAATGTAACCTGTGGCCAGGACTAGGCAATTGAAGCAAATACTATTACAGCTGATGTGAAACTACAATTTTCTGCATTCTCCGACACCCCTGCATTACATAGAGCAATAAAAAAAGCGCAAAACGTGTTGGATTTCCTGTCCACGTACTGCATCCCTGTAGTCTGGTGACGAGGTGTTTTATTACTCAGATTACGTATGTGGCTGGCTCGTTTTTCACTAGAACAAGGAGATGACCATGTTTGCACTGCTCTTCCCAGTTCATTTCTAAGGAAGCTTTGAATATAGTCGAGTGAGTATACTTGTGACGGCTGGGTAGTGGATTCGCTGGACCACCGCAAGCGATGATAGTTAAGCCACGCCAGGGAACGGAGTCTAAGTAGCCCCCGGTATTCACCAGAGACCGCCGCAAAGCAGGATGGACTTGCTGCGGCGTGAGGATACCAGGTCGCTACCCCTGACGTGACTTGCTTGCGATGGCGGCCGAGGTGCAGCGCGGTACAGAAACGTAGTCCGAGAATCGTAGTCGTGGGCAGGCAGAAGGTCAGGGCAGGCGGCAATGGTTCGCGGTCGTGGACAGGCAGAAGGTCAGGGCAGGCGGCAGAGGTTCGGAGTCGGGAAACGTAGCGAGAGGTCTGGTACACGGTAAAGCAGGAATACACTTTAAGGAACACTTTCTCTAAGGCTCGGGGCAACACTTATATAGGAACAGCGCCCGGTAATTACCCAATTACCGGCGCACTGTCACTTTAAGGAACGCTTTCTCTAAGGCTCGGGGCAACACTTATATAGGAACAGCGACCGGTAATTACCCAATTACCAGCGCACTGTCCCTTTAAATTCAGAAGGACGAGCGCGCGCATGCGCATTCCGGCCGGCAGGGGACGAGGACCGGACGGGAGCGAGGCCAGGTGAGTGGATGGAACGGGTGGCGCCGCGGCCGGCCGTGCGGCCCGCGGCGCCCCCCGTCCACGCCGGGGATCCGTTATGGGGAACGCGGGTGCGACCGCGGTCCGGGGTCTGGACCGCGGCGCAACCCGTTACAATACTCAGGTATATTTGTAACTCCCAAAGACATGAATGGGGGGCAGCTGCGCGAGTGCGGCAATCTGAACATTCTCTAAAGCCAGCTCAGACCATAGCCACAAGCTGCTCTTAACAGGGACTTTGCAAAGTGGCAAAACTCCTTTAAGAAACCCTAACCCCAAATTTGGGTTTTGTTTAAGATGTCAAATATCACCGAAATATCACCGAAAAATATTGATTCCTCAGGGCTTAAATTCTAAACAGAAATTCACAGAGACACTATGGCCCTTACTCCTAAAATATAACTTTTATTAAAAAAACCTTAAAAGTTAGACTAATCTCAATACACATGTAAACACCTAGACATCCATGTATATAATTATAGGGCTAATAGAGAGAGTATATCAAACCTTCAATCCCTATTACACCCTAGAAATAGGCGGAAGATTCGCCCCAAAAAGGGCGGGCCCACCTCCCGATGACTCGGCCTATCACATAAGGAATATACACTTGAATATATATTACATGGATGCCAAGAAATATATTAAAACCATGGAAACTTCAAAACACATCAAAGACACATCAAAAACACAAAAGACACCTATTTCCTAATATAGAAGGCAGTATCACCATGTCAGGATAATTTATCTAACAGATAATGATGCTAGTACTATGTATTAGCTTACTGACCTTCATAGACGCAATTCACTCCGTACACTGCCCTTTAAGAAACCCTAACCCCAAATTTGGGTTTTGTTTAAGATGTCAATCAAATTTTTGGGCACTTTATGCCAAAAATCAATTCCAATCCGAGGAATATGACTTTGACCAAAACCTAAAGTACAACACCAACCAGGTCCCTGTTGTCGGAGGAGGCCCATAGCCTCCTTTACCACACAAGACAACGTTATTATTGAAACCAGCACATTAAGTAGAGGGCCAACTTAAAAAGTTTGCAATGGGACAATAGAGCCTCTAGTATTTCAGCCAAAAACCCAAGTTTTCACTCTGGCATCATGGCCTTATACAACCAGCATGAGTGTGCATGAACGTTTGTGTGTTTCTGCCTTTCTACGTGTGTGTGTTTATTCCACTTTCAATGGTAGAAAGAAAGGAGATGAAGCTCTTGCTAATTCTTTTGTCATTTCCTTCATCTTTGAAGAATATTGCCTTGTTCTGCTTTCGTTACACACGTTATTGCCATATGATGCCCGGGGAGATCTGCTTAAATACACAGGACTTGTAACATGTTACTTCTATATCAATTTATGGCAAAGCTTTGGGGAAATGTATGAAAGGAAGGACTGGTAGAGGGGAAGTGCGACAACCTACAGGATACAAATGTTTCTTTTTGTGGCACTGTAGATAAAATGAAATCTCTTGAGAATTGGGAAAGCTGCACTTGACATTTCTCATGTTGAGGTATGAATACAGTGGTTGGAGCTAGCAAGGCTTTTAATTACACGATTCTGGACCTTGCAGTGTTTATTTGTATAGGCAGCAGATTCTGTGATATGCGGTGACTTTTTATGTTGTGTTTAAAAGGAAATGTCTTATGTTTGAGTTATTTTCTGTAAAATGTGTATATCTACATAGTTGTGCATGTCCTGTTTTAAAGCAGAACTATAAAAAACCTCATATTGTTGAATGATTAGCTGATCGAAGGGTAACTTGCAGCTGGACCATTAGTAATTGGTTATAATCGAAAAATAAATTTAGCAGAAAATGTTCAGTCTGCATTGCAGTGCCCTCAAAGGAGAAATAAAGCCTTACTTTGTATTTTAATTTTATTATACACAGTGGAGTCACATTATTATGACACCTCATACCCTCGATGTCGGTAGCGTTTAGCGAGTACTGTGGTCAGCTCACCATCAAAATGATCAAAGAGGGTAAAACAACAGTTCAGTGAAATCTACTATGTATGAAGCTCTGGAGAAGGCAGATGTTAGTGCACCCCCCAACCAAATTGTATTGGTAGAAAAGGCAAGAACAAAAGCGAGAAAGTAAAAGTGGCACAAATCCCTAATCACAGGCTCGGGGACAGTCATGCACTCACTTTTACAATCAGGGACAATTGTACACAGCCACTATACAGGTGACAATATAACATACAATACTGCAATATACAGACCACAGAGTGGACAGACACCAGCTTAGGTCCCCTACACATGACAGTGACTACAGCACTGATCCAACCCAGAAGCAAATAACCACCGACATCCAGGGACTCACAGGAGACATCTTCACTGCTGGGTCATCCACTTTCCTTTCCTTCTTCACTTGGTCCATAGCACCATGACGACTTCTTTTGGGTAAAACTTGTCTCTGCAGAATTTACCACACGGATATCTTAGACTCCACTTTTCTATCACCTTCCTACCTCTGCTCCATCTTTGTAAAAACACCCCATGTATAGCCCCACAAATATAAATAATGATCCCTGTGTGCTCAACAGAGTAAAAGTGTCCCCAGACTGCTATAGGGCTCACAATTTTGCACCCAGATTTAGTCTTGTTTTATGCTTCCATATATAAGGTAGGTACACCCCAAAATAGGTAGACACCTTACATGTAGGTAGACCCCGATTATGCAGGTCTCTATAGAGGCCCTTCATTAACTAGGTAGGTAAGTATGTAGGCCCATTAGGTAGCTAGAAAATTTAGGCCTCCATCAGAAAGGAAGGTATATAGGCCTTCCAGAAGGTAGGTAAATAGCGCCCCATTAGGTAGGTATATTGGTCCTCCATTAAATAGGTATTAATATAGGCCCCCAGAAGGTAGGTAGGTATAAAGGCCTCTAATAGGTAGGTATATAGAACTTCTGTAAGTAGGTAGGTACATAATTCCTAGGCAAATAGTTAGGTACGTAGGCCCCCTGTTGCAAAATATATTGGCCCCCTGTAGATAGGTATATAGGCCTCTTGTAGGTAAGTATAGAGGCCCCCAGTGGGTAGGTATATAGTTCCTCTGTGGCTTAATATATAGGCCCAATGTAAGTAGGTATAGAGGCCCTCTTTAGGTAGGTAGTTATATAAGCTCCCTGTAGGAAGGTAGCCATATGGGCCCCATGTAGGTAGGTACAGAGTCCATCTGTAGGTATATATAGACCCCCCATTGCTAGATATATAGGTTCCCTGTAGATAGATATAGAGGCCACTTGTAGGTAGTTATATAGGCCCCCTGTAGGTAGCTAGCTATATAGGTCACCTGTGGGAAGGTATAGAGTCCCACTGTCTTGTATTACTATATTATTTTATTCTCTTAAAGGTGTTGTCTCACTACATTGATTCATCTTCCCTCAGTCCTGTTTTCTTGGTTTCACTTTGAATTCAGGACCATGTTTACTGACTTCCACTAGGCTGCAGTAGAAGCCAGGACTGTAGCTATAGCAACCAGTGCTGGCAGCCTATCAGGAGAGATCAAACAGGTCTGTAGCTATAGCGACCTGAGGAGCTGATGCAGTCAATACAAGAGGGGATATCTCAGAATAGGTAGGACACTGTTAATGGACACATATTGCAAAGTGACTTGTTCTTGCAAGATCTTTAACATAAAAAGCAATCCTTGTAGGGAGACAACCCCTTTAATGATTAGGCCTGAAAAAGCCTCAATGACCAGTCAATTGTTTCTGTTTATGCCCCTCTGCTTTTCAGGAGACAAAACTTCAAATTTTTTTAGTTATGTAAACACCTTTTTATGCCACATAAATTGTACTTCTCTTTTGGCAGAGCCTATAGTACAGCAGTTTATGTAGTTTTTTTTTTAGTTATATTTTTAAAATTTCACTCTAAAAATAGTTTAAATAAAGGTTTGAGATTATTACAGTGAAGTGGAGACATATAGCAGCGAAAAGCTGCTCTTCAGTTCCAGGACCCGGTATGTTATGTGACTTTAGAGTCATCTTTCTATACTCTGTGTTGACTTTTTGAGCTGCTGGAGGTGGTAATACTGGAGAAGTTCTGCTCCTCCATACACTACTGTTACCTGGATACCAGGGTCACATGACCTGTGTGGTGGTCACATGATAAGACGCTGCTGGAGGTGGTAATACTGGAGAAGTTCTGCTCCTCCAGACACTACTGTTACCTGGATACCAGGGGTCACATGACCTGTGTGGTGGTCACATGATAAGACACTGCTGGAGGTTGTAATACTGGAGAAGTTCTGCTCCTCCATACACTACTGTTACCTGGATACCAGGGTCACATGACCTGTGTGGTGGTCACATGATAAGACACTGCTGGAGGTGGTAATACTGGAGAAGTTCTGCTCCTCCATACACTACTGTTACCTGGATACCAGGGTCACATGACCTGTGTGGTGGTCACATGATAAGACGCTGCTGGAGGTAGTAATACTGGAGAAGTTCTGCTCCTCCATACACTACTGTTACCTGGATACCAGGGTCACATGATCTGTGTGGTGGTCACATGATAAGACGCTGCTGGAGGTAGTAATACTGGAGAAGTTCTGCTCCTCCCTACACTACTGTTACCTGGATACCAGGGTCACATGACCTGTGTGGTGGTCACATGATTGCTTGTCCATGCAAGTACTCTATGGGGGCCATTGCTATGGACAGAAATGTGAGCTGTTTCATTTTATTTTTCTATATAGGGACCTACTGCATTGGTAAAATAAAGGTGCAGAATTAAAACTTTTAATCCATGTATAAGTATTGGGTGATTTCCTGTTATATACATAGAAAATGCAAACATTATAAGGACATTATAAAGTAGACAACCCCTTTAAGATTCTTGCCTCAATTTAACTCCAAGTCAAATCAGTCACAGCCCAAGGGATCCACATCATCTCAAGTAGACATCATTTTATTAGCACTTTGGCAAAAAGAATAGCAGACACCGGCAGATAAGTAGATATCTTTTATGAGTATAGCAATTATTATGCATGGGTTACATGAAATAGAAAAAATAAAGTCTTTCAGGAGTGCAGTATAAAATAATTAACACTCCTAGTTTTTTCCTGGCCTTCACCCTCTACAGTTTATTCCTGACTTCCAGGAACCAGGAAGAGCCAAAAGAGACCTAATTATTAGTGGTTAAGCGATACTTGGCCTCGAATGGGTCATGGTCGATAGTTCCGACATCTCGAAAAAAATTTTCAAGGGCGATGGTAGATTATAAATCGATGACATTAAAGTTAGGGGAGCAACAACACCTTCTTTCTTACACCCAAACAGGCTGGAAAAAGTGGAATTACAACACAACATCAAAATGGATACGTGCTACATCTTAGGCAACACCTTGGGTTTAAAAGCACAAAAAAAAACACACACCATTCTATCCCTGTCTTGACCACAGCATGACCCTTAAACCCAAATCCCCCACAAATTAAAAAGTCCCAGAAGGCGTATGTTTTGAACCATCATTTTACTTGAATGGACTTGAATACCCCTGTCCTGGAACGCGCATGAGCCCCCAAACTGCATGACCCCCCCATTTAAAAAGTGCCCGGAAAAAGGTCTTTAACCACCCTTTTAGTTTTAGGGCATAGCTATCCCTGTCCTGGGCCAAGCTGAGCCCAAAAATGATGAACCCCCCAAATTAAAAAGTGCCGGAAAAAAAAAAAGGAGTCTTTCAACCACCCTTTTAGTTTCCTGGACAGACTACCTGTCCGGGCCCCACATAGCCCCAAAAAATGCAGACCCAATTAAAAAGTGCCCGGAAAAAAAGGGGTCTTTCAACCACCATTTTGTTATGGAATTGACTATACCTGTCCCGGGCCACCCCGCAGAGCCCAACCTGCATGACCCCAGATTAAAAATTGCCGGAAAAAAAGGGGTCTTTAACCCCTTTTAGTTTCAATGGACAAGACTATCCCTGTCCCGGGGGGCCCCAGCAGACCCAAATGCATGACCCCAATTAAAAATGCCGGAAAAAAGGAGTCTTTCAACCACCTTTTTTTTTCACTGGCATATACTGTCCCTTTTCCTGGGGGGCGTTGCCCCCCCCTATGAGTGCGGACCAATTGACTTCACTTGGAAAAATGGGGGTTTTTAAAGCTCCTGTTCCACCCAGGTGGGCCCTTTTTCTTGGCATTCTTTTTTCATTTTATCAACTGCTGGAGGAATTGTCTCGTATTTGTTTCTTGTCCCCGTCCATACTCCATGTCTCTGAATAACCTAACTGGTCAAGTTTTCCTGTACCTTTCCCCTTTTACATTTAGGGAATTTTTTTTATTTTTAGCAATTTTTTGTTTTTTTCATAAAAAACATTTTTAAAATAGGATGCAAACCCACCCTGTCTTTGTTTTTTTTTTTAATTGTATTTAAAAAGGGTTGTCTCAAACAGGGATTGATAGCTATGTTAAAAAATCTTGCAAAACAAGTATTTTTCAAAATGTTCCATTAACATGTTACCTATTCTGTTTCTGACACCATCCCCCTTGAGCCCCTCTTGACAATTGTGAAAACAAAAGTCTGTTAGAAACAACATTTTTTTTTTAATTGGACGTAGTAAGCTCATGTCAAAGAAAAATGCCCCCAAAAATTCAAAGCATCCCCTTGGCCACTTTTGGAAAATTTTGAAGCAAAAAAGCTGCTAAAACAACTTTTTTATAAAGGACCTGAGTATATTGCTTGTCACGAAAAAATGCCCCCAAAAAATTCAAAGAGACCCGGCCACTTTTGGACAATTGGAAGAAAAAATGTCTGTTAAAACAACATTTTTTTAATAATAAGAAGTAGTTAGCGCAGTCAAAAAAAAACCCCCCAAATTTTAAAAGCATGACCCTTGACCACTTTGGACAATTTGAAGCACAAATGCGCAAAAAAAACATTTTTTTAAAATGGGGACCTGTAGTATAGCTGAAATGTCACAAAAAAACCCCCCCAAAAATTCAAAGCAGACCCTTGAGCCCTTTGGACAATTGTGAAAAACAAATGTCTGTTATCAAAAACATTTTTTTATAATAGGACTGTAGTATTGCTTGTGCATTTCGATAAGGCAGGCATGACCCAAAAAATTATAAAAGATGCACTCTCATCCACTGTTTAAAAATTGTTGAGGGGGAGAAATGCCCACTTCCTAAGCAAACATTTCTGTTCCAAAGGACAATGATTATAGCTGTCATTCACAGCTAACATGACCTCAAAACCATTGACAATGCGAAAAAATTCTAAAGATAAAGTGAGTAAATGGAATAACGGTTGGTTGTCATGAAAACTTGCTGTACTCTTACAGTCTCCTCACAGAAAAACCAGCCAAATGATACTGTGGGCAAATGATGAGTAAACAATTGCAGTAAGAAATGATCATTTTTTAAAAAAGTTTTCAAGAGGACACATTTCTGTTTAGAAGAGGAATGTGAAGTAGGGGACCGGCAAACTAATCGGTGACCTCGTCATTGGGCCACATATCATCAGAGATCAATGCATGATTCACTTGATGAAAGTCCAATCGATCCCAATTATATCGTGGAAGCCGGATGCGTTTTCTGTAATGACTCCTCCTGGTGTGCTGACAGGCTCAGCAGCGTCAGATTTTGACGCTGGCTGCTGGGCAGGGACACACCTCATATGGCGTGGCGAGTGAGCTCGGGCCATCGTCAATTTTGGATACCCAGAAGTCTTTTGGGTCCGGAACACATCCAAAAAATCATCGGTAATTGGGGACGCAGATGTGTCATGCACCTTGATATTAAGCTGGGTTCTCTGTGTGTTGGAAATTGTGGCCCTGCATTGCATGCATTTGGACGGAGGTGGTAAATAAAGATTGCCAGAGGTCACCATTCGGCTTCTGCCACCTTGCGCTGCTGCAGCTGCTGCCGCTACGGTACTTGGGCACTCTACTGCTGTCACGTCGATGATGTTGTTCCACCGTTGACACTTGGGGAATGTGAAGCAGAAGACGCAACAGATGGTCTCCAGTGATCAATCAGCAAGTTCCATTTCCTGCATTTGTTACTCTTATTTGGGTGGGTGGATGGAAAGTGCTGAAGTTTGTTTTGTACCGCGGGATCCAGGTGGGTGGCCACCCAGTACTGTTGTTCCATTTTTTAATCTGACCTTAATGCGAGGATCATGTTGGAGGAAGGAAATGGAGCATCCAAGCACTATGTGAGAGATGGAGCCTTGATTTTCCCAAGCCTTGGTCGTCGAGCGGCACTAGCAATGATCTTCCTCATCTTCCTCATCCGCCTCAATTCGAGCCAACCTCTTTCCAACGGCAGGGACCAGGGGACTTCTCGGTAACTTCGGTTTGTCTATTAATACACTCCTCCTCCGCTCTGCCGTTCGGCACAGCTTCAAACTCAGCCCTGACTTGGCCGAGTTGATCGCTACCTGAGAGCTGATGCCGCCACATTTGTACTAGCTCTGGAACCCGACACCACTGCCCTAATGAAGACCGATGAATTGTTGAAACTGTCGGGCCTCTTGTGGGATTGGACGGGAGAGAAAGGCTCCGTCGTCCGCATCTGTGTCCCCCCGTCTCCTCCCCCGTAGCTGGCGGGACCTGTTGTTCTCAGAGTTGTCTAAACGATCGTTCCAGACCTAAGTCAACACCATGCTCATGCTGACAAAGGGCATTGTTCGCACTGACCATTTCGGCGGCTTCTTCCAAACTGGCAAGATGGTGCAGAGCTCTTTCAACCTGCTCCACTCTCGGTGCGCTCAACTCAACCCGAGGAGTCCGCACCGCTGTTGGCAGGCACATGTGTCACTTCGTACTGCGTTAATTGGCATTGCGCTGTGCACAATCGCTGGAGCATGTGGAGGGTGGAATTCCAGCGTGTTGCAATGTTAACAATGAGAACGGTTGACGGGGCGGCCGAGCTGAGCTGCAACGCAGCCAGGCGGGACCGATAAGCAGGGTGCGAACGGCGGAAGTGCGGAACTAGACTTCGAGCCTCCTCAGCAGGCAGTCACAGACCGGGTAGCTCTCTTGAGAAATTTCTGGACGACAAAGGTTCATGACATGTGGCCTAGGCCAAGGGATGTGCTCCAGCCTATCACGAATTTAAGGGCTGCCAGCCAACTTTTCGCACTGTCTTATCGACACTCCACCTTGCTACTGGCAACCAAGGTTTCTTGGCACCCAGCCGCGCTCGGTCTCGTTGACGGGCGAGAGCACGTCACTGCTCCTGACCTGTGTGTGGACGGTGTCTCCAAGACTCGTGATTGCCACCAGAGGAAACCCTGGGGGAAAGAACCCTGACACAATCCCTGCGGTTTTTGAAGAGCGTTGCATTGAGCCTGAGAGCCACACCATCACGCCCCCGAGACATCACACCCATGATCACACAGTGAGATGTCACAGAGATATAGCGGCCTGGGGACGTGCTTATAGTCCATAGTGTCGGTATTAAGATGGACTTTTCCGGCCACAGATGCAGACAACGCGCTTGAAATTTTAGATGACACGTGGACTGGCCTAGGGCAGGTGACGGCTTTTCTGGCAAGAAATGCCTGATCCGGCATCGGGCTATTGGGGGCCAGCCAAGGGACCATGACATGGCGGAACCTCTTCTGGTCCACCAGACGGAAAAGGTAACATTTCTAGGCCAAAAGCCTTACACTTTCCTGGGGCGCGGCTGGCAATTGCCGACATTCAGGCTTTTGGCTTTGGAATGTTTTGGGTTAAAGTGTTTCTTATGCTCCCAAACCTGGGATAGACAGAGGTTGGCTGCCTTGTCTGGCCGCTGTACGGCATGCAGGTCTGTCAAACTGGCAGAAGGAGAAGGCGGTAGGATGGGTACTCTGGTGGGTGCTGGTGGTCCTGCGGCGACGGTGGAGGCTGAAGCCGTGAAGCTGATCCCTGATCATGACTCTTGAGAGACGATGGGCAGCTGAGGACACGCGTTGGTGGTGGCGGAGGAGGAGGCGGACGGTGGGGTTGACTGAGGGTGTGACAGTGGTTAGAAGGGCCCGGGTGTCACGTCTGGAACCTTTTTTGCGCCAAATGTTGACTCCATTTACAACTCATGCAATTGCTGCGCATGTGACTAGGACCATGTTGGTCGGTGGGTTAACCACCTAAGGTTCTCTGCCTCTACTTATGCGTTTACGGCAAGGCGGCATTTGACACTCGATGGGTGTAATCGAGGCTTGCTCAAAGAAGGCCAGGGCTTGAGAGGTCCTGGACTTTTGACGGCGATATGCGGAGGAGCGGGGTTTGCGCTGACCGTGGCTGGCGTGAATCATATCAGCGGACTTCTCACGACCGCCCTCTACCTTTTTGAGGCGCGAAACCAGTATCTGACAACTTATACCCAATAGTCTTCACATCCTCGTCCAGTGATTGAAAGCGCTCGCAAACAAATTCTGCTGAACAAGACACCGTTGGCATCCGCAACTGTCGTCTTCATCATCATATCAACACAGGTGACTTCGTCGTACTGACATTCACTGCATCCAGCGAGCTGCCCAGGCTACAAGCAAGTGGGACTGCAAGCGTTGCCGACCACCACGGGATTTTTGTCCGGTTGGACCGGCTTCCTTTCCTCCTCTGATGGCATAAGTAACTGGGCGTCAGAGCAGAGAAAATCATCATCTTTGGCTCTTGATCTTTTAACATGCTTCTGACCCAACCGCATTTTGTCATCAAAGAGGTCTTCAGAAAATGGATTATCCACCACGTGGTGCGGTACACGAAAGTTGACATTTTGGGCTGCTTAATGTTGGACGGATGCTGGTGATGCTGTTGACCCGACTTTGTGCCGTGACTGGGAGGACGAGGAGGTATGACTGCTGGAGCAGGTTGCATTAACCACTGCAAGGACAGATGGCGACGTGTTCGTTACTGAGATTCACAGGGCCTCTGACCCAGCGTGACAGGCCTGGATGGTTCCTGCAATGACGATCCGCTGGCCATGCGTGTTGTCGCCGTGCACACTGGAAGGAGCACCTGTCTCTCGTAGAACCTTACCTCTCATGTTCCTTCCCCTCTTTGCTTCGCTTACCAAGGAATTTCGCTCCATGTTCAGAAATTATAAAAAATTTGAGAACGGTATGGAAGAGCTTTTGGAAAAGTCTCTTATTAAAAGAGGAAATCCACCAAGCCTATTCTCAAATCCCTCAAATCAAAACAAAAATTTTCTGCAGGATTCAAAAATAACTGCAAGTAGATCTATAAAACAAAGTGGCCTGCGCCAACGTGGAAAAAAACACGTATATGAGTAATGTATTCAGATAAGTAAAAGGTTTTTTTGGCACTATCAATTCACCTGTGGTGCTACAAATTGCTGCGCATTCAAATTTAACATGCAAAGCTAGATCTTATCACAAACAAAGTGGCTTGCGCAAGTGAAAAACCACGTATCTGAAATGTTATTTGGATAATAAAAGGTCATTTCTGGCACCTTTCATTCAACTGTGGTGACTACAAAATTGCTGTATCAAATTTAACTGCAAAGTAGATTCTATCTCAACAAGCTGGCCTGCGCAAGGAAAAAACTCGTATCTGAAAATTGTATTTGGATAATACAAGGTATTTTTGGCTCCTATCAATTCAACTGTGGTGACTACAAGAATTGCAGTTATTCACTTTTATGTGCAATGGTGCCTCAATGTAACAAAGCGTAGTGCGCCATAATGTCAAAGAAAACAGTATCTGCTAATGTATGTCGGATAATAAAAGGTTTTTTTTTGGCACCTTATTAATTCACCTGTGCGTGATACAAAATTGCAGTATTCACATTTAAGTGCCAAGGTGCCTCAGATGAACAAAGATGTAGTGTGCTACCATAGTAAAAAATACACGTATTGCTGAAATTTTATTCGGAATTAATACAAGCTTTTTTGGCACCTTTCAATTCACACTGTGGAGACTACAAAATTGCAGTATTCACCATTTAAAGTGCAAGGTGCCTCAATTAAACTAAGCTTGTAGTTCGCCCAAGTCAAATAAATACATGTATTGTCTATGTATGTCGGATAATAAAAGGGTATTTCTGGCACTCTCATCAATTCACCTGTGGTAACTACACAATTGTTGGATTCAAAATTTAAACTGCAAGGTGGTCTATCAACGAACTGGAGCTGTGGCAAATAGTGCAAAAATCAACATGTATCTGTAATAGTATTCGTGATCAATAAAAGTATTTTTGGGCAACCCTATCAATTCAACCTGTGGTGACTACAAAATTGCTGTATTCACATTTAAGTGCAAGGTGCCTCAATGAACAAAGCTGTAGTGCGCCAAGTACAAGAAAACAAGTATCTGTTACGTTTCGGATAATAAAAGGTATTTTTGGCACAACTATCAATACTTCACCTGTGGTGACTACAAAATTTCGTATTCACATTTAAGTGCAAGGTGACACTCAATGAACAAAAGCTGTAGTGCGCCAAAGTAACAAAAAACAGTATCTGAAATTTATTTGGATAATACAAGCTATTATTTGGCACCTTACAATTACACTGTGGTGACTTACAAAATTGCAGTATTACTCATTTAAGTGCAAAGTGCCTCAATATAACAAAGCTGTAGTGCGCCAAAGTCAAAAAAACAACGTATCTGTTATGTTTCGGATATAAAAAGGTATTTTTTGGCACCTATAAATTTCACTGTGGTGACTACAAATTGCAGTATTCACATTTATGTGCAAGGTGCTCCATTGAACAAAGCTGTAGTGCGCCAAAGTAACAAAAAAAACACGTATCTGTAATGTTTTCGGATAATAAAAAGGTATTTTTTTGCACCTATCAATTCCACCATGTGGTATAACTACACAATTGCTGGATTCAAATTCAAACTGCACGGTGGCTCTCTATCACCAACAAATCTGGGACTGGGCAAAAGTCCACGCCAAAAACACGTATCTGTAATGTATTCGGATAAATTAAAAGGTATTTTTGGACCTTTCAAATTCACTGTGCCGTGAATACTAAAATTGCTGTATTCACATTTAAGTGCAGGTCTGCCTCAGACTGAACAAAGATGTAGTGCGCAAAGTCAAAAAACAAGTATCTGAATTTATTAATTCGGTTAATACAACCGACCGTATTTTTTGCACTATCAACCTGTGCGGACTACAAATTGCTGGGATTTCATTCAACTGCAAGGTGGATTTCCAACAAAGTTGGTACTGGGCAAAATTGAAATGAACAACCCTGTCTGAAGTATACTGATAATTAAAGTGGAGTTTTTGCACCTAACAAAGTGAACTGCAAGTTTCGTAGAACAGATGTGTATCCTAATATAATGTTCAGGCTGCCAATAGGCCAGCGAAAAAATTTCAATAAGAAAATACTGTTATGATAATATAAGCACATATTGCACCGTGCAATGTCTATACTTAAGTTCTTGGTGAACTTTTATCCAGTATTCTTTATAGAGCTTGTCTGTGTTCGCCTTGCAGGGGCCCCCCCCCCGGGGCCCCCCCCCGTGCTTTACAGCGGTAGATGCTCCTTTAAAATTCTTACCTAACTACTTTAAAAATTTCCAATCTCTAATTAACAAAGTTGTAAGGATAAACTAACGTAGGCTTTCTCGTGAAGAAATAGTTTAAATTTTCGTGAGTTTTTTGGCCCAAAGGCAGAGCGCACGTCCATGCTCTGAAACGCTGAGAGACATGAGGCTGAAAACGGAAACGTGTTTATGAAAAAACGAGGTCATGTGATTTTTCCAGCAATCGCAACCATACAATCCCGTCATGACGTCGCAAACATCCCCCCTGCTCTATTTGAAATCTGATTTGGGGCCGCCAAAATAAAGGAAACCCCGGGAAAATGGCCGATCTTAATAGAGATGCACAGATTTTAACCAAAAATTATCGCATGTCAAAAAAATTCGATCAACATAAAAACTGTGCCGATTTCAACTTTGTCGATAATAATCGCTCAACACTACTTATTAGGTTAACACATGCACGCTCAAATACAGGCACACTTTACTAAAGTGTACAAAGCTTGGTGTCACAATATGTACAGTATGTACTATCACAGGTGAGAAAAGATGTGGATGAAGGGAGGAGTAAAAGGAATTTTTATAGAAACTATATTTCTATAGTGTTTTACAAAAATGAACTGTTGTATAAAAAAAAAAAAAATGCAAGAACTCCGAGTGTGTTGATTTCACTGAGAATGTTACCCGTCATTCAACTTCTTTAATTTTGTTGACAATAATGTAAATGTTATTTCAGGTTTGTCCCGCTGCCAGGACTCATGCACCACAGGATATTTCTCAAATTATACTTCAAAAGGAATTTCAGTTTAATCCATCATGTTAAGTTTGATTACTTGGATTGTTTGTGTCCATCCAGTTGTCAACAGAATGACCTGATTCCTGTCTGCTATTTGGGACACTTCACTTCACAACAAGTAAAACAAGACAAGAAAAGAGCATTGAACTTTTTTTTTTTTTATCTCAAGAAGCTGAAGACAACTCCTTCCTATGGTTTCTTTCAAGTCAAACTGATGTTACGTGGGGCACCCCTGATCAAGAGCACCCTCTTCTATTTACAGAGACCCAAAACTCTTTATAGGGGTATGTGGGGCCCCATCCCCCTTTTTTTATTTTTATTTTTTATAATTGAATGGAAATGTACACACAACCAACTTGGTGTAAATAGAATTCAAAGGGCCCTTAGCAAAATGAGTTGGGGCCCCACCATATAATGACAATAAGCTATAACAGTAGCATTAATAACAATAAATAAAGTTATAAATAATACCATCATATATCAGAGAAACCGTCTAGTAGTGCTGGAGAGCAGAAAACCACAAACTGCTTGTTTCCTACAAAGGAACAATATTACTCTAACTAATTGGACCCCACGAACCTTTGGGCTACATGGCAGTTGCTATGACTGCTACAGCTGTAGTTATGCCCATGACTTCCCCAGAATTAGCCGATTAGCTGATTGTTAGGCCAACTAATTTAGGAAGAGATTGTCTTGATGTTTTCTGCTACTGAAAGAAATATCTTAATTTTCCCCTTATCTCATCCATATTTAAATGGCAGACTACTAAAGGGCCATGGCTTAGCTAAGTAAAGGGTAACGACCTATCATTTTTTCTCTGCTGTTGCAGACTAGTTAGAGGGCTTTTACTGTAACATGTTACCTTACAATAGACACTATTGTAAAACATTTTTGTGCATGTTTTAAATTTTTGGTTCCTTTAAAAAAAAAAATTGGGCTATATGCAAAAAGTATTTCGGGTCCTAGTTATCCGTGTAGTATGTGCAGTGTTCCAAAAACAAATTCAGGTGTAGCCCAGCAACGAACAATGGTGGAAAAGTCAAAATTGTGAATAAAAACAAAAAAGTGTATTACATATCAATTAAAAGCAACGTGCAAGAGTGCATAGTAGTAGGCTTCGGATAAATTCTGCCGCGTTGCAGACAACTATGTGCAGTGTTTTTAAACAATATGGAATAAACTCTTTTTGTTTTTATACACAGTTTTGACTTTTTCCACTATTGAGCATGCTTGACTATGCCTGTATTTGTTTTGGGAGAGTGCCCCTGTCCTCGGGCTTGGTCTGTGCACCCTGTTTAGACCAGGAGTGAACTGCTTGCTTTCACAGGATTTGCAATGTTGATCCACTGTTTTACTAGGTTATCCACTTCCTGGAACCTTTTTGTCATACCATTTTTATTCCCAATGTAAACTTTTTGAAAAAAGAGTTAGAATAGTCCTCTGATTATTCATATGGTGAATAATGAACCTAAGTGTATTCTTAGAAACTGCATCAACAACCTTGCACCTAATGAGCTCTTTGTCTTTAATTTTTTTAAAGGGGAAAATACATTAGAATTAATGAAATTGAATGACCTATGGGAAAAAAGGAGCTTACTTTAGAAAAAAAAGATCGAAGTATAAGAGTTTAAAGATCTGTTGCTGATGTATAAATTTTGTTCAAGACACCACTAAAAAGGGTTTGTCTGTAGAACCCAAGAATAAATATCAAATGGCTTGTCTTCATTAATCCCCGTGATATTTTTTTTGCACAAATTTGGGTGCTTTTCCTTTTTTGCGGGGTATGTTAAACCCTTTTTTCTGCAAGGGAGTAGCGGGCTTTTCCCTGCTAAAAAAAAGTTTCCCTTTGCCCCATAAAATTACAAGTCCGAGGATCATTTGCTGCGCATTGTGTGTCTTCCTCCCTCCCAACCTTAGTCTTAGCGCAACCCCATTCCCTCCCTAATGTTGAAAGCTTTTAAAAGTAGGTCCAAAGGGTTGTGACTTTAAAGGCCCGGAAATAGCCAAAACGTCTATGGTCACCTGGTCTCCTGGGCTTGACACTGTTGTTGTTTCCTATGTGTGGAGACACATGGAGCTACTGGGTTTCTTGTCATCAATAGCTAATATGGAGCTGCAGGAACCCCCACGGGAAAAAAAATTTTGTAAAGTTACTATTTTAAGTCCCCCTTGTATGCCCAAGAGAAAGGGGATTTTTGGGGGAAAACCCCCAAAGGGTGGTACAGGCCATGCCAGGGAGAGGAGTCTAAGTAGGTCCCTGTATTCACCAGAGCCCTCCGCAAGGTCTCTACCCCTGATGCAACTAGCTTGCGATAGCAGCCGAGATGCAGCGAGGTACTGAATTGTGTAACGAAACTCGTAGTGGAGGACAGACAAACAGATCAGGGCAGGCGGTGAAGATTCATGGTCGAAAAAAGAAAGCAAAGGGTCGGAAAACAAGATGAGACGGGGAAACCCAACTTCGAACGGGCTTTCTCTAAGGGTGGCCCAAAGTTCGGGCGGAAATTTTTTGAACGGTTGGGGGAGTTATTTGGGGTTTAAAGGGGCCCGTCAATCAACCATTCCCAGCACGCTCCCCTTTTTAAAATCTAAGGAGCGGGCGCGCGTCCCTAAGTTTGGGGGCAACGCGCCCCGGGCCCGGGAAGGGGAAAAGTGTGGAAAAAGGGGGTGCAGTTTGGTAACCCAAAAATTCTTTCCGGAGGAAGATTTAAAACCCAGCCCCCAATTTGGGCATCCCGGCGCCATCCCCCCCGGGGGGGGGAATGCCCCCGGGGGTACAAAGGTGCGCCTGCAGCCGCCCTGGGGGCTGTGGCGTTTACTCATAACAGCCTTCTATGGAAACCCCTTTAAAAAGATTTTGATGCATGCAAACTTGCTTTTAGAAAAAGGGGGAGGAAGAAAAATGTGACAAGTAGAAAGGAACTGAGACATTCTCGTAACATTTTTGGTAAAGTTTTTAATAATATGTGTACTATGAGGATGTTCAAGTACTCCTATGGGCCAGTTTGACGTCTCTCTCTAAAGATTTTTCAGACATAATAGAGTAGCTCTTAATGTTTCTGCAACATTTAAAAACTGATTGATGCAAGAAATGTAATAGTTACCAGACTGTCGATTTGACAGGATTTTTTTTTTTAGTTTACCTAACATTCAACTTCTTACATTTTGTTGACTATAATAACTATCTTATTATAGATTTGTCCCGCTGCTAGGCTTTGTGCACCCCAGGATAGTTCTCTTAACTATCAGAGTTCTTCACAATTGGACATTAAGGGTAATTTTGATTCAATCCATCAAGTTAAGTTTGACTAGTCGTATTGTATGTGTCCATCAAGTTCTTGACAGAACAAATTGCTAGCGTATATTTTCTGATACTTAGTCTCTTATGTCACAAGTATGTCCAGCCAGCTAAGCACTGTAGAACTTTTCTTATTTCTTCTAATGCTTCTCAGAAGTTGAATTTTCTTATGATGACAACTAGTGTTGAGCGATTATTATCGACAAAGTTGAAATCGGCACATTTTTTTATGTTGATCGAATTTTTAGATCATGCGATAATTTGGGTTTAAAACTTGCATCATCTATTTGATCGCCCCATTTTTCCCTTTCCCTGTCATTTTGGAGGCCACAAATCACTTACAGAATAGGCAGGGTGAATGTGTGTGCGACGTTGACTGGGATGTTTGTTGCGATTGGGGGAAAAAAAATCACATGACCTCGTTTTACATAGAACCCCCTCCTGTTCACCTCATGTCTCTCAGCGTTCAATGTAGGAGTGCGCTCTGCCTGTGTCCAAACAGCTCAGCGAAATTATTCTTTTCTGCACAGGAAAGCTCTATGTTAGCGTGATCCTTACAATTTATTAGATTAGAGTTTGGGAAAGATTTTATGTAGTTAGGTAAGAATTTTAAAGGAGCATTACCACTGTAATGTCACGGGGGGGGGGGGGGAGCGGAGGGGGGCCCCAGGGAAAACACAACAAGCTTATAAAAAAAACTGGAAAAAGTTTACCAAATTAGTGAGACTTGCACTGCAATAGCTTTATTATTAACATTTTTCTATTGAAATATTTTCTGGATATTGGGCAGCCTGAACTTATATTAGGTAAAATTTTTTCTAGTAACTGCAGGCCCTTTTTGTTGGGTTTCAAAAACCCCAATTTTAAAATTATCAGTATACTTTCAGATGGTGTTCATTTTAAATTTTTTTTTGCCCATTCCACCTTTGGATATATCCCCCTTGCAGAAAAAATTAGAACCAGAAAATTTTGTAGCAGCACAGGTTGATAGGTGCCAAAATCCCCTTGTATTATCCGAATAAATTTCAGTACGTGTTTTTGATTTTGGCGCATCAGTTTTTGTTCTTTGAGGCCCCTTGATTTAAATGTGAATACTGCAATTTTGTTTACCACAGGTAAATTTAAAAGGTGCCAAAAAATTTCCTTTTATTACCCGAATACATTCAAATACGTGTTTTGATTTTGGGGACTAAGCTTTTTTTTCTTGAGGACCTTGCCTTAAAGTGAATCAGCAATTTGTATCACCAAGGTGATTAAAAGGGTGCCAAAAATACCTTTTATTATCCGACTTACATTACAGATACGTTTTTTTTTTTTATAAACTCATTTTTTTTTGGGTTTTCACTATTCATGGGCAATTAAAAACCGAAAAAGTGTAGTGCACATGTAATCTCACAACGTCTTGATCCCAAACAAAGAAACACTTTTCAAATAATCCCCCAAAGGGCATCAAGCCCCCGGGAAAACCCCGAACGGGTAAGCATCTTTTGTGAAAGCTATGAGCTATTTTGACCTTGTTCGGGAAAAATGTAGCCCCCAGTCCCACCCCCACCCCTGTTTTTTTCACTTTCCCCCGTTAGACCCTTGCGCTTTTTTTGGGTCAGGATGAAAAAAAGGTTTGTGGAACCCCCTGCGGAGTTCTGCCAACCCAAAGGGGCCACGGGGTTTCCCTGCCATATTCCCCCCCTTTAACTACCATCTGATTGGAACATTCACGCTGTATCTTAAAACAAAAAGTAAGAAATCAAGTCATTAACTTTAACTCCGTGCAGAGAGAAGAGAAAAAAAGGGTTGCCCCCCCCCCCCCCTTTTGGACATTAGGGGTTACAGTCACTGGAAAAATTACTTGGATTACAGTGTGTTAGCTATTACTAAGTGATGCAATATTGCTGTGAAGAGGTGAACACCTACACTCACTGGCCACCTTATTAGGTACACCTGTCCAACTGCTCGTTAACACTTAATTTCTAATCAGCCAATCCATGGGGGGCAACTCAGGCATTTAGGCATGTAGACATGGTCAAGACAAATTCCCCTGCAGTTCAAAAACCCGGGACGTATGGGGAAGAAAGGTGATTTAGTGCCTTTTAAAGGGCTGGTTGTTGGGGCCCGAAGGCTGGTCTAGTATTTCAGAAACTGTGATTCCTGGGATTTAGAAACGATCCTAGGGGTTTTCAGAGAAAAGGTCCGAAAAAGAAAAAACATCCAGTGACGGCAGTCCTGTGGGCGGAAATGCCTTGTTGAGCAGAGGTCAAAGGGAATGGGCGATTGTTCGAGCTGATAGAAAGGCAACAGTGACTCAAAAAAGCCCCCCCCGTTTCAACCAAGGTAGACAGAAGAGCATTCTGAACGCACAGTACGGCGAACTTTTAGGCAGATGGGGTACAGCAGCAAAGACCACACCGGGTGCCATTCCTTTT